>WSXT02146511.1:0-10369 GCA_011762715.2 Neuroterus valhalla
CTAGTGCTTTCCAAAAACAACCCATGTTCCTGCTTTCTTCTACTCTTTTCCATTTTTCCTCCTTTTTCTCTCTTTTTCTCCTCTCATAAATTTCTTTAAGTTTATTCTTTTCTTCCGCTAAAGCTTGCTTCCCATTCTCATCTTTGGTTTTTATGAATTCTTTTAGTTTTTCCCACACCTTGGCCCTCGGAACAGTAACATTTTTAGTATAAAAAAACAATTTGGAACCAAGCATAAGTGTTCTATACTAAAATATATTCCTTAACTGAAAGAGTTGAGTTTTCAAACAGAAAGGTGAATTTTTAACTGAAATGATGAACATTCAACTACAATAGTTCAATTTTTTCCAAAAAGTTGATTTTTGACCAAATAAATACAATTTTCAACTAAAAAATATAATTTTTCAACAGAATGGTAGGAATTCGAACCATAAAAATGAACCATTTTAAACAAAAATAGAATAGTGACATTTTTGGCTTGAAAAATTAATTTTAAACTAAAGCGTAAAGAAGAGTTTTTGAAGAAGAATATTAACTTCCGAAGAAGAAGATATTAATTTTTCTGAAAAGAAAAACAATAAAAAAAAAAAAAAAAAAAGATTTTTCAACAAAATATCTCAAGTTTCAACGAAATAATTGAATTTTCAATTCAAAAAGACACATTTTCACCGTAATGTCGAATTTTGAACTAGAAGAGATCAATTTTTCACAAAAAATGAAACTGTTAAATTTTCAGTTGAAGGAATTGATTTTCAACCGAACTGATGAATTTTCAGGTATAATGATGAATCTTCAAATAATAGATGTATTTTAGGCAAAAAGATTAATTATTTTTGACCATAAAGATTAATTTTATACAGAAAAGGCAAATTTTCCACGAAGTTCATTCTCAAATAAATAGTTTAATTCCCAAATTAAAAACCCAACAATTAAATCATTAATTATTTAAATATTGATAAGACCAAGTAGACAAAAAACATTAACATCATAACATAAATAGACATGCCCGGTCAAAAACTGTTACATCAAACTTACCAAAGTTCAACTAAATACTTGAATTTTCACCAAAAAATATGAATTGATTAAAAAAAAAGTAGTAGTTACAATTTTAACCAGATGTGAATTTTGAATAAAAATGATGCAACTTTAACAGAAAAATTTAATTTTCAACAAACAAATTTAAATTTTAAACAAGTAGTTGATTTTTCAACTCAAAAAAGATGAATTTGCAATGAAAAACGTAAACAAGCTTTCTATCATAATTCAGAAAGATTTCTTCTTCGGAATACTACTTCTAATCTAAAGAACGATTTTTCACAATTCCTCTCTTCTAAATCTGAATTATAATAATCATTGTAAAAAGTTCACGTTCCATGTAAAAAATTCCCTGTTCTAAGTGAAATTATACTTCTTCACTAAAACTCCCTGCCCTAAAATAAAAACTATAATTATGTTCTGAAATTCCCTGTCCCAAGTCAGATAAGTGAAGAAAAGCCAATAAAACGTGATATATACATTTATTTATAAAAAGGGAGCGGTCATTTCTCGTACTTTCTCAGTAAAATTTTTAAAAGTCTAGCTTGATTCATGTAAATTCCAGGTTTTTGATTGCATTCCTGGTCATTTCCTGGTTTTTTCCCGGTCATGCCGCCACCCTGATCTCATTTCGAAAGAGAAATAAACAAGTTTTTTGAAAAATCAAGATATAATTTTTTTTAATATTTACAGGATACCTTATTTTCGCACATGATTTTGAGAAGTATTGAACAAGAAGGACCGTAAATCTCTTTTTACAGTGATTTCAAAATACATGAAGTTATCTGATAGCACTTTTGTTCTTACAATTGGAGTAGTTACTTATTTTTCATTTGTTTGAAGAACAAGTGACTTCTGAACAATGCAAGAATAGCATTATTGCACCCAAGCGGTAATTTTTATAAGTTTTTCATTACTTCTTCTTTTAACATAGTATAAATAAGAACCGATAGTTACCTCCTCAACTAGTTGTTTATTTTGATTTTCCAAATGCGTGATTTTCGCGTAGGATTGAGTCAGATCGTCTCCAAGCTTCTCCATTTCCTTGTGCACGGTGTCCCTTTCGCCCATTATTAAACTGTATTCCTGCAAAGCTGCATTCCTTTCCTCCGTTAAACGTTTCATGTCTTTACTAGCCTTCATACGGAGAACCATTGCCTGATTAATTTCCTTGACAGCCTCTTCGTGTTGCTGTTGTAACTTCGCAAGAGCTTCCTGATATTCCTTTTTTTCCCTAAGAGCGTTATCCCATTCTCGAATCGCTGCAGTGCATTGCTGTTTGAATCCGTTTCGTTGACGGACGAGGTCATTCCGTTCCTGGACAACATCGTCGTTTTGTTTCTTCAGCCTTGCAGCCTCTTCTTGTCCCAGTTCCAACTATAATGTAAACCAAAAATTTGAATTGAACAAATCTTTTTTTGAATAATTTTGACTTGCACGTGCTTCAAACAATTTAGTATAAGAACCTTGTTCACAGCAGAGGAATGAGAAGATACTATGTCGTCGTATCGCTTCCTCAGAGAATCGTACTCGTCCTTAACTGCCTCATACTTTCGAAGAGCAGATAAATAATGTTGATTCATGCTATCACTATTGCTCGAATCAGTCACGAGGACTTCTTGGTTCTGCAACCTCAATTCGGAAACTTCCTTTTGTAAAGCTTGAACCTCTCGATCCAGTCGTTGGTTGTCATTCACAAGTTCTCCGTACTTTCCCCTGAGAGCCGAGCTCTCCTGTGAATTTGCTTCCAGTTGATTCATGGCTGCTCTGTGTTGTGTTCGATAGTACTCCAATTCCTTCATAGTATGCTCATACCTAAAGGAAATGCATCAACGGTTAACAGTTGCCAGATTATTGATTTTTTTTCCAATATCCGCTCTATTTATATATCGGAGACAGCAAAGAACGGACTGCAGTATGACGGGGATGTGTGAAAATAATTGATAATAAACAGACATCAAAGTCCAACTATTTCGACTAAAAAATGATTGTCCAATTCCCCTTAGTCTCTTTCGGATTCACTAATAAGAGGAAAAATGCAATTAAGAGAAACGAAAATTAAAATGAAAAAAAGAGGTGAACAAACCGTCGAATGGTATCGTTGTGCTTATGTCTAAGTAGCTGCAGTTGGTGCAATGCTTGTTCACATTGATTTTGTAAACCTTCATAGTCCCGGCATTCGAGGCCCCTGACAGGACTTCCGACACCGCCGTAGCCTCCGCTATCCCTCTCTACATGCGGAAAATTCAAGTCGAATCCAGGGCAACACATCGCAAAAAAAAACACGAAAAAGAAAATGAACTTAAAAACTTAAAGAAAGTTCTGTTATCTAAGTAACAAAAAATAAATCGGTGTACAGATGCATATAAGAGTCTTTGACAAAAAGCTCTATTAAAATTCTAGACTGTTTAGAACTGATGTAATCAAAATTAAGGTAGAATTCCATTTGGTTGTTCTAAACTATAAATTGCAATAGTTTTCAAACAATAAAAGGCTTGGAATAAAAGATATCATTTTTTTACAATGACCCTCAAAATTTACATAGCACACTCAGACTGAACAAGAAAACGTGCAACGTAGAATGGAAATTAGGGAGGAACATGTGCAGCTTTTAGATGATGATAATGCCTAATAGACAGAAAGTTATAAATCTGTTCTTCTAAAAAAAGAAGAGAAAGGTGAGATTACTTATTTATTGAAAAGTCCATAATTCTACATATTATATCGTGCTTCTATTTGCAAATTAATTGTCAATTTTCAATAAACCACATGTACCTACTAAAATATTTCCATTGGCTAGACAAAATCATAGTTAAGTTTGGCAACTGAACGGAAGTTGAAAGGCAATTTGACTTTATTTTTGGTATGTTCTAATGTTGGTACCCTCAAAATATTTCTAAGAGTTCGTTTCCCGTCAAATTGACGTCCGTGTGCAAAGATGTCAAATTGAACGTCAATTTTCATACAATTTTATTCTACGATTTTCATTTCAGTCATTTTGATCAGTTCTATCGATCTGTTAATCTAGTTAATCTCTTACGTCCATTTTTGTCAACAAGTTGAATCCCATTACTGCAAAATCGATTATTTGATATTGATTGGAAAGGATTTTTCAGTTTGTTAATTTTCATGACTTCAAGAAAGCTCTTTTTACACTTTCATAAGATTTCTGATTTTATAGCTTGGATATTTCTAAGGCTTATATTTCCTGAACAACGCGGTACTAATCCTTAAATGAAGTAAAATAACGAGGAATGAATACAAGTTTTACATATTTCAAGGGGAATTACAAAATCTTGGATTTTACTCATCGCATGTTCCTCCTTAAACCCGAAACGTGTACTATTTTACATAAATGAGTGGGGAAAACTTGATTAGAGAAATGTACAAAGTAAATCACTAATTGAAAAAGGGACATTGATCAAATATAAAATTGCAAGCTTGAAAGCCAAAAATAATGGTTGTATGAAGATTCAAATCCTTACCCATATTGAGAGCTCCATCTGCAAATCAAACAAAATTGCCATAATTAATGAAGATCCGTAAGAACAAAAATACTTATTCTTCAGCTCTTATTATCTTAAGCTTTTTATTCAAAATCAAAACCCAGAATAGTACAACCTACGTATTTTAGAGTTTAAAAAAGTTCATTCATAAAACATTTTTTTCAAGTAGAGTTCAAGATTTTATGTTCAAATTCTAAAGCAACTTCAATTTGTTGAATTTAAAAGAAATACATTTAATAAAGTTTCACTTTTATGTGAGTACCTTTCTCAATATTCATTTTGATACTCGATGAGATTCATTTGAAAATACAGGATATTAAGAAAGGTGTTATTCTAAAAATATTTAATTAACGCGAGCTACTCATTGCAGTGACTGGAACAATGTAATTAGAAGTGTTAGCTTTCACCAGGAAAGAAACCATGGGTCATGCGTGTTAGCATCGTGATTAATTCTTCTTTTTGGATTGGAGAAATTGTAAATAAAGAAGTTTAATTGCATTTCACTTTGGCAAATTTAAGGAAGTCAGAGAAGACGATCAACTTCCAATTAGCTTAAAGCAAGCAGATTTATTATCCATTGAGCAATCTCTATTGCAATTTAGGGAACCAATAATATCATATTCAATCTTGATGTATAAAATTTGATTCTCAAAATATAAATTAAAAGATTTTTGTTGTGTCATTTACCAGTTTGAGCGGGGTTTGAATTTTTTGAAATATGAAAAAAGTCATTAAAAAAAATGCTAAAAAGGGACACCTCATGTCATTTTTACAGTTAATTTTGGAATGTTATGTCCTATTTTTTTCTTCCTTTTTACCTATAAACGTACAATATTTTTTTGGAAAAATCATATTGCACTAAATGAACATTTGAATGCACAATATTTCAACGAGCCAGAGACAATTGTCAATATCTTCTAGTTAATTATTCAGGTATGATTTTTTTTAGAGAAAGCAGTTCACTGAGTAGGAACAAATACTTTCAAAAAGTAACCTTCCAACGCTATTTTTGTGTGGCCGAGCTGGGGATTACAGAAAAATTAACTGCAAATCCTGAGGTCAGGTGGCCGACAATGAGATTTTAACGTAAAATCAAAGCCAGGCTTATGACCCCCAGATAAATAACAATCCTAATATCAGAATGCTAATATTATTTATATTCTCGTTGAATATTTGTGAAGAAACTCAATTTCTCTCAAATAAGAATGTTGGCAGGTACAGAGACTGTAAAAAAAAATTAGGGTCTCTGATGACTCATATAAAAAATCGAGGTAGCCCACTTCGCGCCATACCCAATTTGCACGTTTTTTAATTATGCTCTTTTTATTATTTCTATACAGTAACAGGGTGTCGATTCGGCGGACGATTTCAAATTCCCGGTCATTTCCTGGTTCTTCCCGGTCAAGTTTTTCAATTTTCCCGGTCAACTAGAAGTAACATATTTATATTTGTCGCAAAACCCCAACCTTTTTTTTATACTGACGTTCATTCTAAACATCCTTTATTATATCAGATCAAACAATGCAAAATAAATCAATTTCGAAGAGAATACTCAAATTTTCAACAACAGAAAATCATTTTTTTTCACATAAATTTGAACAGTTAACTTGCAATAAAAAAAATCAATTTACGATAACCAAAAAAAAAGGAAAGAACAGATTTCCAACCAAATAGTTCATTTTTCAATGAAGAAGATGAATTTTCGAATAGGAAGATAAATTTTTAACTGGAACACTTCAATTTTTCAACCATCGAGGTGAATATTCAAACAATGATTAATTTTCAAATAGGAAGAATAACTTTCTAAGACAAATACAATGTTTCAAGAAAATAGTCGAATTTCGAACCCAAAAAATAATTATTTTCAACAAAAAATAGAACAGTAACATTTTCAGTTTAAAAAACCAATTTTAAACCAAAAATAAGTGTTTTATACTAAAACAAAGAATCTTCAACTGAAGGAGTTAAGTTTTCTAAAAGATGAATTGACTTTTACTGAAAACGGTAAATTGTCAACGAAAATTTGAATAATCGAATTTTAAATTCAAAAAAGGGATGTTTAACTAAACAAATGAATTTCTAACTAAATCTATGGAATTTTCAATTGGAATAAGTTAAATTTTCAATTCAAAAAAATTACGTATAACAACAGAAAACTAACTTTCAAACAACTCATTTCACTTTTACACAAAATGACAAAGAATCAAATGAAATTGTAGATGCTACACTGAAGTAGTTGAATTTTTAATCAGAAAGACGAATTTTTGTCGACTAAACTGGAAACTCTTTAAATTTATAACTTGAATTGTCAACCGCAAAGAAAAACAAAATGCGTGAAGTTTCAAAGAAATAATTGAATTCTCAACTCAAACAGACCAATTTTTACCTGATTGTCGAGTTTTTAACTAGAAAAGATCAATTTTCCACTAAAAATGAAACAGTTAAATTTTCAGTTGAAGACATTGATTTTCAAACAAATTGATGAATTTTTAGGTATAATGATGAATAGATGTATTCTAAGCAAAAAGATACATTCATGGCCATGGAGAATAATTTTCTACAAAAGGCAAATTTTCATCGAAGTACCTACATAATTTCTCAAAGAATAAGTTAAATTTTCAAATTCAGAAACCTATGTTCAACCAAATACTCGGATGTTCACTAAAAAAAGATGAATTGATTTTTAAAAAAGTGGTTACAATTCCAACCAGAGGTGAATCAAAGAATTTTGATTTTCAACAAACAAGTTTAAATTTAAAAGAAGTAGTTGATTTCTTTATTAAGCTTCCTATCGTAATTCAAGAACTCTTAACACTGCTTGAAGTACTTTCTTCATTTAAAATTAAGAAGAGGGGACTTTAAAATTGTGACAAATTTTAAATTGGGGGAAACATATTTAAAAATCCTCTTTTCTAAATCCGAATTATAATTAATTTAAAGAGTTCCCGTTCCATGAAAAAGAAATCCACGTTCCGAGAGGCATTATACTCCTTCCCCAAAAACACCCTGCCCTAAAATTAAATCTATAATTATTATCTGAAAGTCCTTGCCCCAATTCTGATAAAGGAGGAAAAGAAAATAAAACGTGATAAATACATTTTCCTAAGAAAGTCAGGTAATAATTCTTTCTATATGTTTGGGCTATTATCAATTCGATTATCGAATTTGAGTCAGCTAAAAAAATCTCATAGAGCAATGGAAAAAAATAAAATCCTCCCTCTTATGACGTATGGATGTATTTAAATATTTTGAGGATCAGATTGAAGGAACGCTACATTCTTTAAATCAAATGATAAGATCTCTTTTTGAATTATAAAAAGAAAGCGGTCATTTCTCGTATTTTTTCGGTAGAATTTTTCACAGTCTAGGTTGAGTCAAGTAAATTCCCGGTTTCCCGACCAAGTCGCCACCCTAAGTAACGTGATTCTTTTTCTGAAATACTAAAAAATTACAGTAGAAAATATTTAATTATGAAAAAACTGAACGGGCTGATTCGCTTCGCCCGTCCCTCTAACGGAAATTATAGAATACAGGATTTACCAAAAAAAAATTACTTTCTTACTCAAATCATAAAGAATTATTATAAAAAATTTATAAATATTCACAGAACAGGCTTTTAGCCATACATATGCTCTTTTTTTGTATTAGTATTTTGATATGAAATACTATATTTTTTTACAGAGTCAGTTTGAAAAAATAATTTGTTCCTTGATGGTTCGGAACTTCAGAGTTAACAATTTTTCGTTTAACACATTCAACATTCAGGAACAAGAGGGAAAAGAGTACTGTTGTCAGAAAACAAGATACATCTGTTTGGTGCAAAAATAGAAAACGTAAATTTGCAACTATAATACAAAGTAACACTTCTAGAAAAATGTAAATTTTTCAACTTACCACTGCTACCAGCACTGTCCAAGGAAGACGCACCAGAAGCCATAATCTCCGATGAAACTGTACTCCGTCCACTAGTCTAGCAAGGTAATCACTAGGGTTCGCCTGAAAAATAACGATGCGCTGTACTTCACGGAAGAGCGAACCCTTTGTGAATTAATAAAAAGTAGCCTTCACAATGACAATTCATGTATAGACGAATAGGCCTTCGCGGTAGTCAGAAATACTTTTCAAGAACACTCAATATACAAACCAGAATTCAAGTATATTCATCAATGGAAAATCCCAAATGGAAATAAAATATTGCAAAATAGCCCCAGGAGCGACCTTTTTAAAAGCAATATTTTTCACATAAAAACCATCCATCGCAGTGGGTAGGAGGCAGGGCGTATGTTTTCTGAATGGTCATAGGGAATTAATCTACGTTTTGATGATGTGTCCAAAGAAACTCATTTTTTGCAAACACGAATTTTCATCTTCAATTCACTATCTTGATTTTTTAAAAATCGCGACGTTAATTTGCGTTCGAAGCTCTTGGAGAGCGTGAATCGCTCTGAAGAAGAAAACGAAGAGCAGCTCTAAAAAGATGATTCCTTTCTATCGCTCGTTGCTAGGAACTCATTATTTTAGAATCAAGTCGAGAAACACCGCACAAATGATACAAATCAAAGGGAAAAAATCCCGGCACAAATCCTCGCACAATTATTCACGATGAGAGGGGATTATTAATACCACTTGACAACAATTAATCGCTCACCTGCTGCAACAGCAAGCCTGACAATTAGCCATTTTCATTAGCTACCGCAGACTGTAAGTCTGTAACCCGTGCGGCTCACAGTGTCGGTAATCTAGGATATTTTATTATTGTTTCAGAGATTTATCGGCGAGGCGCTAACATCGCCACGCGGTCGGTAAATTGTTTACTCACTGATCTCTATGAGATCAGTGTTGTTTACTGACCCAAATTATCGATTTTTTCGGCTTTGCAACAACTCACGTCCGCATCGAATGAGACATCATGTTGAAATTTTGGGAAAAGCTTACAAAAACATTATTCTACAATCTATGCTTGAATACTACATTTGGGTTAAAATTATGAAAATTTTTTCTTCAAAACTGAAAAATAAAAATGTCTCAATTTTGAACCAAGTTCATTGTTTTCTATTGCTTCTCCCAAAATTTCTATTGGAAATCTCTTTCGGCGCGGACAAAAAAGTCGATAATATGGTTCACGTGACTCATGTACGATGCACATAATACATTTCTTTCCAACAACCCACGTCCACACCGAATAAGATATCGAATTGAAATTTTGGGAAAAGCCTTAGAAAACAATAATGTACGTTTTTGTATACAACATTTGGTTTAAAATTTAAAAAAAATCTCTGAATCTTTATCCTCCAGGAATTTGAACTAAATGTTTTATACAAACGTAGCTTATTGTTTTCTGAAGATTTTCACAAAATTGCAACTTGATACCACCTCATTCGTTGCGGACGTGAGTTGTTGCAAAAAATATGTCGGCAAGGTAGGAATCGGGTGAGTATAACATGGCCCTAATTATTATTTGAACCAAAGATATTTATTTGTTTGAACCACATTTTTTTGAAACTAAATATATTTTTGGAAGTGAAATATCCGACTGAAACTTTGGGAAAAGAATAGGGAGGCACTAATTTACGTTTAGGTACTTAATCTGAGTAGAAATATTGAAAAAAAAATTCCGAAATAATTCCTCTTTCTCCCGGCTTCAAAGCCGTCTGCTCCAGCCAGATATCCAGCCGTATTTCAGACATTTCAGGCAGGGGAATGCGGCTTTCGCATTAGCACACCGCCAGCGCCAATATCTTTGACACCGCTTTAGCCACGCACGTTCCTAAGGAACCGTTCATAAACTACGTTACCAATTTAGGGGTGGGAGGGGGTCAAGCAAAACCC
>WSXT02146522.1:0-10369 GCA_011762715.2 Neuroterus valhalla
TATGCAGGGAGCGAAAAAAATGTTGAGAACAAAAATTATTAATTTAAAAGGTGGTATAATATAAAGAAAAAAGAAAGGGTAATGCATGCGACCAACATCAATTCTGTGAACGTCCACAGAAGTGTCACCGTCCCGCCCCCAACCGAGACTTAGTAAATAGAGAAGATATGCAATCACAAGTATTCAGATTTCTTCTAACAAGACTTAAGAGAGGAAAAGGTATGTGATCTACAATTTTTCCCCTACTACCCCCAATGGTGACCCCCCCCCCCCCCCAAAGCGCTTACCACCGTTTTCTTTGAAACTCTGTATGTTTACTAGAAGGCTGGACTCAGGAAATGGGCAAGGTGTGTGACCTACAATATTTTCAGAACCAGTCATACGGGTGCCTCCACGCCCCCCCGAGACTCGGGAAATGGAGGTGTGTGACCTACATTGTTTCTATGACTATTCATAGGGATGCCTTCACGCCCTCCATAAGACTTGGGAAATGGGGAAAGTGTGCGACCTACATTATTTCTATGACCAGTCATAGGGGTGCCTTCACGCCCCCCACAAGGTTCATGAAATGGGGAAGGTACGCGACCCTTATTCGTTTCTTAACCAGTCATAGGGGTGCCTCCACGCCCCCCCCCCCCCACGAGACTGGGGAAACGAGAAAGGTGTGTGACCTTCATTATTTCTATGACCAGTCATATGGGTGCCTTCACGCCCGCCACGAGACTCGGAAGTGATTTGGGATTTTCATAGAATTGGAGGTTTTCTTTTTCAAGATAACTACCTCTACTGGATGGGTCAGTATAGGAGTAATATTTTCATCAAATGTTCACATTTGGAGAGTTCTTCATTAAATTTTTAGATATAAATATGCAACAGAACAGTAGTTATGAATTTTTCAGTTAAAAGCCCGCTGTTTCATTTTTTTTTAAACGTGAATTTTCCAACTATTTTAATTTTAAAAAATGTTTATGAAACCTTTACTCTTATGAAGGGAGATGCTTGAACAATCATAAGATAATTTTTTCAAAAGAAAATATGTGATCCTGTGGACAAAGGACATGCGCACCTTCGGCTGGGTGTTTAACACCCACTATGGACCTAATGGAACTTTTTAGACGTGTGCCCTTCGAGGGTTAATAAAATTTGTTTTTTTTTTTCAAAAAAGCAGCTTGTTGGTTATAAATTATAAGGCGCAAGTTCCAGATTCAAAATTTTTTGTTAATTTTTTTTTCTCCTCTTCTTCGTCCTTGGTTAGAAGTTGAACCTTTCCATGGAGAATAATGTATTCTGGTAAAAATTATTTTGTCTGTAAAAAATGATTTTATTTCGTCTTTTTTCATTAAAATAATTAATTTCTAGTTTTGTGATTGGAAGATTTTGAAAATTCGTCTTCCTGGTAGGAAGCAAGTCTTCTTAGTTGGTAATTCAACTTGTTTACCGAATGTTTTACTACTTTGTTACAGAATCCTTATCATTCATTCGAAGTTAATGAGCTGTAAGTGACAAGGGGTGTAAAAAGTATTTGAGACAGCGTAACGTAGTTATCGAACAGTCCCGAAAGGTTTTTGATCCCATGAACGCTTTGAATAAACCTAACACCTACAATATTAGGAAATTTTTATGGACGTCTGAACTTGTGTTCCATTAACAGCCAACGTTGAAATTGCTGGAATAGTTTGGTCTGTTCTAACTCTGGGAATCTAGAACATTGCATACCAATGCTTCCCTCACATCGTTGATTGGTGCAAAATCAGTCTAACAGTATTGAAGGCTACAAAGTTGGAATTGCTCAACTGTGAAGATCCACAATTCAAAATGTTACAATGAATAATGAATGGACGAGTTATCGCAAAAAGCAAAAGAAAAGTCTGTCTAGTAAAACGGCTATTTCCAAAACTGGTTGATAAGCGAAATATACCGCTTGGATGAATGAGTTTCCCGGTACCGACCTTCAAATAAACAAATTACAAATCGGGAAAAATAGTCTGGGCCCCCAACGAATCGAACGATCTTCTAACAGAATGAATGAGTTTTCAAAGGAACAGGTGGGTGACTCCGACAAAAAAGTGTAATTTTTGATAGAATATTCAATTTTCCAAGAAAATAAATCCAGAAAGTCAGTGAATTTTCACAAAAAGAATTGCCCATCGAAAGTGCTGTTTCGTTTTTAACATTAGGAATGACTTTAACAGAATAGATGTACATATTTTCAATTTCTTCATTACAATCACACAATTGTACTTTTAGGCGCAAGATAAAATTTCCAAAACCAACAGTTGATTCGGAACCAAGAAAGAGGAATTTCAAAGTTATGTAGATGAATTTTCTGCCATAATGGATTACATAATAATAATAATAATGGTGACAATAATGATAATAATAATAATGAATCTTTATTAAGTTGCCAACCAAGAAACAAAATGTCCAAAAAAAATATAAGGTGGGTCTAGCAAATAACTTAAAGGGTGAGGTACAGCTTGCAGCTGCTTTACGATCAAACTCTATAAAACTCATTAGAATCTTACTTGATTTTAACTATACATAACCAGGGAGAAATATAGAGTCACAATCCATTAGAAACAGCGGCTATCAGAAAAGTTGCTGTATGTCGAAAACAACGTTGATAAATGATTGCGGACTTTCAAGAGGTCACAAGTGTGCAGCGCGTGGACGTAAGTAGTTACACTGCACGCACAAAATCTGACTTAGTCCTGGAGTAGACAAAGGCCGAACAAAAAGTTACACGCGATGCGCCCATCCCACGATCAAAGGCATTTGATTCGAATATTTTGACAGCACAATCCTCGAGCGAAATGAGCCCAGTTATGTGTTCTCAACTGTTTAGGTATTCTGCGATTACTGTTCTCAGGTTTTTTCTCATAACTTTCAGAGAATGTGATTGAAGTATCATTGGGTAAGATAAAGTCATCGAATTTTACAGCAGCGGAAATCTGTTTCAGGTTCATTTAGATTACGGATTATATGAATCCTTTAAAATAAATCTAAAGAATAAGTAATAATCAATAACAAGATCAATTATAATTGAGGCTGATACTCGAATTTTTTGGGCCTAGGAAATATTAATTAACCAAACAAAAAATTCTTAGAGTTTCTGTCTACTCTATTTGATTAAGATATTAGTGAAGTAATAAAAGAGACTTTTTTTGAACCATCGGCATCTATTCTAGTTTTCTTGAGTTTTTACATTATCATTCTGGATGAGAAGGTATTGATTTTCTGCGAAAATTGACTTTCGCGGATTTTACTCTTTGTCTCAGAAAAATATATTCCTAGCTTGAGAGATGATCCCTCACGATGTAACTTCAAGCATAATCTATTCAACACTTAAGTCGGATCGATAATCCTACACTAGAAATAACATATTGGTAGCAGATCATTGAAATTAAATTTGATAATCACATTTTCCAGAATCAAGATAGCAATGCTTACTTTCTATTATACATTCTCTCATTTTATTTTTATTATATTATCTTAGTAGAACCTCTCCTTGCTCGTTACATCTTAAAAATTACCGCTCTACTATCGTGAAACACCTGTCTTACATTTAACATCCTTTTTTATATTAATTATTCTATACAATTCTTATACTATTTCCAGAAAACAAGTAACAACCTTCGATCAGTGCCTGCAATCAAACATTTTTTCCTATGTTTACTCTGTTCCTCAGAGGGCTAATTAGCCTCAGGGACTTTTTGAAATAAATACAAATACAAATACTATTCTCTCGAATTAAATAATTATTTCATTCATGTTGATAAACTTCAATACTTGATTCAAGGAGAATTATTCGATTCAAATGCATCCTTGTCAATACAAAGAATCGAACAAATTGGATCAAGAAAATATTTCTTTGAAGGACAAATCAGATTTCAAGAAATCTAGATCTTTTCAATCAAATAAATAATTGACTTGATCAGGTGAAATATTAATTCAAACATTTTCTTGATCCCGAGAAATAAGATTCAAGATCCATACCCAATGAATCTTCAAACGCAATTTCTAAAAATTATGAAAAAAAACCTAAAAACAGTAATCGCAGAATACCTGACAGCTGAAAACACACAACTAAGCTCATTTCGCTCAAGGGTGGTAGTTGTCGAAATATTTTAATCAAAATTTGATAGCGGGATTGACGCTTCATGTGTGAATTTTTGTCCGGCTATTTTCGGCGCCAGGCCAGAGTCAAATTGTGGGCGTGCAGTGTACTTACTTACGTCCAGGCGCCGCACACTTGTGACCTTTCGAAAGTCCAATGTACAACGTACATTTACGAACGGTGCATAGCCTGGATAGAAAAACAGAAGTATTTCTGCGACTCTCTGGTAATGAATGAGCCGCAAAGGATAAAAAAGGGAAGTTTCTCAGAATGAATTCGAATTTGAATATCTTCGTCCCCGTAATTTGCGCGAAGACGGTTTGAAAATTCGCTTCTCATGGAAGGGAAAGAATATGTACTGAAAGGGATTTTCAGGCCCTGAAAAACAGAACACAGAGCTGCATCTTCTGCCTATGCTCTATACTGCTTGTATTCAAGCAGTGGCCGTATTTTGTATTCACATAATCGAAGAGGGACAATACCAGGGATAGACAGAGTGTAAGCCTAACTCTAGGAGGAAGTGAACGACGGAAAGGGAACAGTTTTCTCAAACGCAGATACACTACTTAATTTGTTGTATGACATGTTCCTCGAAGCTCCAGCCAGATGCAGAGTAAGAGTGCATCTTTAGTGTTTCCAGTCGGAAGTATTGCAGACTGAGAAGGGTCAACAACTAGAGCACATTCTCTTGCCTACTTTGAAATAAAGTCTCAGACGATGGAAAGAACCATAGTCCGGAAATCTATGTCTACCAAATTGAACCGAACATAGATTTGTGTGTCACTTGCATACATATGGAATTTCACTTTTACCCGGCCACGGAATACCGTCTCCAAAGTTGGAAGAAATTTCATCAAGGAATCTAGGACATTGTTGGTATACACTCAAAATAGACTTGGGCTAAGCACAGCACCTTAGGGTATCCCCTTCCTCGGTGGTAAGGCGAGATACCGCCGAAAGGTTGTAGTGTCAGAAACCTCAATTCGCTGGCTCCTGCTTCAAATCAGGTGACTAAACGATTGCGTAACTTTGGAATTATCTAGAGCACGACCTATATCATCTGCTACCTGGAGCAAAGTAGTGGCCGCAGAAAACCCACTCCTAAACTCAAACTGGTAGAGAGACAAAATACCATTGATGTTGATGAAGGGGATGATTTTCTGCAGGCAAATCTTTCCAAGCCGTTGGGAAAACCTCTGTTCCCAAAGAGGAGTTTATTATGCCCTACAAAGCAGGCAAGCACGAGGGGATACAGGGCAGGCTCGCGGTACTATTGATAGCGTCGGATCCGGTTGCCACAGACTCAATGGATTTGACTGCAGCATACAAAATGGCTAGGGTCAATCTGGTTGAATTGGAAAGGGTGCCTATTAATGGAAACTATTGTCGAGATCCTGAATCACTGTATCCGATGCCGTAACTGGTGGCAGAGTATCGAGACAGTGCTGCTTGATTTCTTTTGAATCAAGGGAGGATCACCCCGTAAAATTAGTTCCTGCACAAAATTAAACCTGCTCTGGTACATTCTTTTCCAGACGTTCTTAGATATAGGCCTCTCCTGGATACTGGAAATAAACTTGACCTTTTTGCGACACATGGCAGGTCTTGCAAGATTCCAAAGATCCGTGTATTTTGCGTGAAAAGCATCCATCTCCGACCTATGCCATTTGAAATGTGCTCTGCCCCTAGCTCTTGACATTTTTACAACTCATTTATTGGTTTTCAACCAACAAGAATAAATTGCCAAAAAATCGCCTCACTTCAACAAAAAAAAGATTACATCGGGAAATAAGTGAAAATCCCAACAAAATGAATCTTTTTACGAAAGAAAACTTTAATTGATTTATAGAGTAGTCTAGGATACAGCCTTACAGAAATGTTGGATGTCCACCGAACCACAGTAATTACATTCTATGGATTTCGGATCGATAAATCCGAATCCGTGATCGGAATTACAAAATTAGCGACCGTTTTCTGCCTAACCTCAAAAATCGTTGTTTTTTTTGGCTCTCTCGCATTGCGAAATATGCAGAAAAAAATGCATGCATTTTTTACTCTGTTCATCACAGACTCGGATAAGGCAGAAAAACTGTACGGAGCAACAATGGAGAAAATCTTGCAGAAGAAAAAAGTAATGTTCCCGCCAATCAGAGTAGTCACATCCCATGGATTTCTGAGTCGCTGAATCCAAATCCGCCGGCAATATTCCGAGCTCAGGGACGTTTCCTTTCTAACCCAAAAAAATATTTTTTTTCGATACCCTTTTTTCATTCCTTTTTTTCTTTGCTGTTTCCTGTTTAGCACTTTTTCCTCTCTCTACTGTCACTATTAGTCAGGAATAGTCTGAGTCTCCGTACTCACCTATTTCAAGCTTTTTTATTTTGTCTCTTACCTGATAGTCAACAATAGCATATTCTATAACTGTTCCCTTCTTCCCTCCTGCATGAGTGTACTCGCCTTCCTCATTCCCTCAATATTTGCACTCAAGATGAACCATCCTATCCCTTCCAATCAACTCAGTTTTTTACTTTCCTCTCAATTTACTTTTATGAGTTTAGATTTCCACCCAGTCTCATTCCCTCCTTCTCTACATTCTTTTCCTCCTGTTCTTCTCCAAATTTTTTCTCCGCTATCAACTTTTTCCTTATTCTCATCACCAATCCTCCCATTATTCTACCCTTTTCAAATTCCCTCTTTACTTCTTGAACCTCCCACCTGCATCCCGCCCGTAGCCTCTCCTCTTCTCTTTCCTACTCTCTCTCATCCAGCCATGTCTCCATCATCACTACGACTTTCCATTGCCCTAACTCATTCGAGAACTCCCTATCCTTCCTTTCTAATCCAGCTACATTCCAGTGACATATACACCATTCTCTTCTCATTCAATCCTTTTTAACCTTTCCTCCCCCTCCCTACTTTCTGATTTTCCTCTCTCCCGTTCCTTTCTCAATTCTTCCCCTGACCCCTCAAGTTCCGCTAGGTCTCCATTCTCTTCATTCTAATCCCACCATATGCCTTCTATCTGTACTCTTCCAATTTCACCCCTCTACTTTTTCCCTTCCCTCTACGATTTTTCTCTACTTTTACCTAGTTACAACCTCATCCCTTCATTTAATTAATTCCGCATTCCGAATTGCTCCTTGCATTTTTCCAATCTACTTTACAACCCCTTTACTTTTTCCTTAGCTCCCCTTGTTTCTGCAGTTTTCGTTCTAGGTCCTGCATCTTCTTCTCCAGATTTTTCCTAACCCTCCCCGTTCCTTTACCTCTCTGTTTTAGTCCTTTTTCCGAAAGAGAACTGAACATTTTTTGATTTTCTACCATAACCTCAAATTCTTCTGTGTAATTCCTGCTTTCTCTTCCTCCTCTTCTTCTTTCAATAAATCCTTCTAACGATTCCGAAAACTCTACCCATAAATTCTCCTTTTCCTATATCTGCCTTCCTTCCTTCCTCTCGTTTTTCTTCTCTTTCAGCGATTCAAAAACTTCTTCCTTCGAGTCCCTCTCTCCTTTGCTTCCACTTTTCTTGTCACCCATTCATTGATATTCAAAAGATCAATTATTAACCATACAGTTAAAGGGAAAAGATGAAATTTCCAATACGACAGTTGATATTTAACCAAGAAGATGAATTTTAAATGAACAAACATAACTCTCCTAATCTAATGCATGATCCAATCAACAAAAACAATTTCCCAGAAAAAGCTTCATTTTTACGAAAAAGGATGGTTTCGCCATTTTAGTCAAAAATAAACAATCAAGTAGATTTTTAGACTAAATTTAACGGAAAAAAGTTTTTTTATTGAAAAGTCAACCGAAAAGTTCAAAATATTCTATGCTCTCCTGTTTGGGATATTTTTCTTTTCAATTTCCATCAATTAGGCTCCACATCAAAAGGTTTTTGCCTAGTGCGATCATTTTCGCCAACTTGGTAAAACGTAAAATAATAAAATAAATTTGAAAAAATTGTTTGATTTCTTAAGAAACTATTGAATTCCTTGCACGAATTCTGACATCTACGAAATATTGAAATTTTTGGAAAATCGCATTGTTTTTTGAGAAAGAAGACAACGTTCCCAACAAAGAGAATGACCTCTACAAATTAGTTCCATGTTAAACGTTTTCGATAAAAAGAGGAAGAGAGGAATAACACACTAAACAGTTGGATTTTCAATCAAGAAAGATCATTTTCGGAAGGAGGAAACGGATTCTGAACAAATCAAGTAACAGTAACTCAGATTCGAATTTGAAATGAAAATTAGTTAAGTTAAATCAAGAAGACTATTCTGAACAAAATTGATAAATTTCGAAAAAGATAGTTTAAAGTAAAGCCTGAAAATAAAGATAACAAAGTTATGCCAAAAATTTGCATTAACAAGCATATAAGAAGTAAATAAGTAATTTCGATATTATATAATATTAAAATGATATATTAGAAGATAATTAAAAAAAGGGTAAGAACGTTTCAAGAAAACTTTAGAATATTATTTGCTTCTCAGCTTGAAACGTAAGATAATAAGATGAAGTCGGCAAAATAAGATACAGTCCAAACGCCAAGCCTTGCCGCCCCAAGCATTGCCGCGTCCTCGGTTTCTCTCTCAGGTGCTACCCCCACTCCTGAGCATCACTCTCAACTCATGAATTTCATATCCAACGCTCCGAGCATTGCCGCGAGTGTAAAGGTCAAATATTTAAGATTTCCTTGGTAAAAATCTTTAAGTTTTTCAATTGCTTGAAATGCTTGTTTAACTATACATATTACCAATAGAAAACCACACAGTGTTTGACGTTTTTGGATGTACTCGCGACAGTAAAAAAAAGGCTACATTTCACAACTGATATTTATTTATTTTTTAAAAAGACTGACAAATTTTTAGTGTTTTTAAAATTTCATTTATACATTATTTTCATTTACTGAATTGAAATAGCTCATGTTTTTTATTTTTATTTTTACTGTTTCGACCCACTTGAGTCACCTAATGGCAAGAGTCAAAGAGAAAATTAAATGCTTACTCAGCTACTGAATTTCGAAGATAATAATTTTGAGTAAAGTTTAAATTTTTTAGAAGAACTTTCAAATGCATAAATGCTTCTCCGGGAATGGGAAGATACATCAATGCTTACAAATTTTTTTCTGTTTATTTTGAAAGTGAGGTTAGGCTCAACTGTCATATGAAAATTTGTTTATATGTATTTTTTTCGGACGAAATCGACTATGGCTAATGCATGATTTTTGTGAATTACGTTTTATTACGTACCTTCAAACATAGGTTAACTAGCAGTTTAAACACTGTTTATAAGTAACGTACACTTTTAACGCGCGGCAATGCTCGGAGTTTGCCATGCATTAGTGTTCCCTTCTGCACGCTCGAGCAGGAACGTGTTTGGAGTAGGGGTTCAACGATTCTCGGAATCATACTCCCCTACTCCCCCAAAAGCGGCAATGCTCGGAGTTTGGACTGTAATATGAAATATACATTCAAAGAGAACCTCGAAAATTTATTCCGTAACACAATTATATCTCTACAAACTTTATGTTCCTGGAGTCCGTATTTTATGGAAATGGCATCAGGATGGCAGCTGAAGATTTGAATTTAAGGGATAAGTTCCTTTGGGTTAATATTCTTCTCCGTTCATCATGTTTTATCTATTGCAATGTTGAACTCCATTCGTTTCGATTTCTCAGATATTGATTCCAAGACAAATCAGAAATCTCAATACAATATATAGTGTTTATTTAGACTATACTGTCTAATCATATACATTGTTAAGGAATAATTACAAAAACGACAGTTGGGAAAATGGTTGGGATCTAGACTATCAATAAAACAAAAGCCAAACAGATATGAACTGAAAGTTATTGTCTTTCACTAATCAGAAAGATGTGCTCTGAATTACCACTTGAGAGTCTTAACTGAGTAATCCCACTTGAGAAATTATATATCTCTAAACCATATCTCTAAGTGAGATATGGCTGCATTCCCTAATTCTAGGAGGGATAAGGCCGGACCTGCAGCTCCCAGGTAGAGTCCTAGCTTCCAGATCTTCTCTGAGAGAAGTATTCTTCTTCTTTCTTTATTAATAATGTGTCCCCTAAGGGTTTACATAACCTCCATTTCTTCACATACCATAATTTTCTTCTTTTCTCTTAGCCTAACTTATTTTCTAATATAACCATATATACACAAAGTACGACGAGCGAGCGAGCGTATGATCGAGTGCTTGAGAATTTTTTCCTATTATCTATTTGAT
>WSXT02146533.1:0-10369 GCA_011762715.2 Neuroterus valhalla
TGGGAAATACGTGTTAAACTTCACGGGGCTTGCAGCACCTCTAAATATTTTTTTTTCAAAACAAAAAATATGCATTTATTTTTTTGTGGATTCGAATAAATTTCCGGGCATTTTCTATGAAAATTCGAAAAAAAATTTTTGTAATGCATTTTTGGACAGCCCTATTGCCCATTCTCTCTTAAGATTTCGATTTGGGATATATTTTCCGCGTAACAATGCAGTGCCTATTTTATTGTCTTTCCATCTAAATTTTTTCATGAATGATTCTAACGTTCATACACATGGGATCTTCGAGAAGGGCTGAGGAAGAGAGGGGATGTCTATCCTTTTTTTGTTATCAGGAAATCAACGATGATAGGATTATACTTAGTTTGTTTAGGTCGAAAACAATTGAATTTGCATCAAATTTATATTTATAATTCATTAATATCGCGATAAGGAGTAAAAATAAATATGCGTTTGGAGATAAATCAATTTATGGTTCTAAAATGTATGCAGTTTCTTATATGAGAACCGCGAGGGACTAGCCGTTCGCGAGATACTGTTTGGGGTTGGTGCGACTCGCGGTCGCAGTGTCGCGATCTATTCCCATTCTACCAACATCTCACGAGCGACGGCAGTTTTCTTGTCACATCTCTTTTCTCACTCTACCCATCTTCTCTTTTCTACAATAATAATAGATAAATATTTTCATTATATATGATGAATGGATGAATCAGTCAATCGATTTTAATTATTCAAACTTCCAACGAGAATATACGAATCTTAAGGGAAAAAATTGATTTTGAACAGTACAATTGAATTCTCTACAAAAGAGAGAGATTTCCAATCTAAAAAAACAAGATATAAATATAATAGTCCAGTTTTCAACTGAATAAAATGATTTTCTACCAGAATGGTTGACTTTTGGACAAAATGATTCAATTTCCGAACAAACAAAATATTTATAGGCGGAAATGATCATTTTCCAATCAATAATATTCCAATTAATAGAGGTGAATTCTCTAACGAAACAGGGAATGATTAAAATTTATTACCGATAAAAAGAGTTTAGCCAAGATTCTTTCATAAAAAAGTAGATTATTTTAGGACAAAGAAATCAAAACTTTATCAGAATACATGAATTCTCAATAAAAAAAAGAAACTTCCAACCGAACAGTTGCACGTTCAATTTTTGATAACATGTAAGATATTTGAAAAATATTTATTGGTAACCAATATGCTCAATTATCGAGCCACGATATGTTTGAAAAAAACAGTCGAGTTTCTGAAAAAATAAATACATTTTTAACAGAATAATTCGATTCTCCAGAAAATAGTTGAATTTCCAACGAAGGAACATAAATCTATTCTAAGATGCTAGAATGTATGCTGTTCTTTAATGAGAATCGCAAGGGCCTAGCCGTCCGCGAGATACCGTTCGGAGTTGGTGCGGCTCGCGGTCGTGGAGCTGTATCAATATTTCAGGAGCTTCGACAATTTCCTTAAAGCTTACCTGTTTTCTCACTCTATATATCCTCTCTTTCCTACTATAATAGTTGATAAATATTATTTATTATATATTATTATAAACTATGAATTGATAAATGGACTGATTTTGATAAGTCACACTTCCAACCAGAATATGCGAATTTCCAGCGGAAAAATTGATTCTGAAGCAGACAATAAAATTCCTTATAAAAGGAAGGGTGAGTGCGACTTATGGATGCGCAGACACGAAGTCACGCTGTCCTCCAAAAAAAAATCTCACTACTACCATCAATAAATATTAACCAATGATAAACAATAATGATTATAAATCGTTCTGAAACTACCAACCAAGAAACAAAATGTACAAATAAATATATATAAGGTGGATCCAAAAAACAACTCAAGGGGCGAGGTGCAGCTCACAGCTGTTTTACAACCGAACCCTAAGTCTATCACATGATGCTAAAATGTATGCTGTTTATTAATAAGAAACACGAGGGACTAGCCATTCGCAAAATACCGTTCGGGGTTGGTTCGGCTCGCGGTCGTGATGTCGTGCTGTACTCTCACTGTACCAAATTTTCACGAGCTTCGACAATTTCTTTGAAGCTAACCTGTTTTCCCACTCTACATATCCTCTCTTTTCTACTATAATAGTTGATAAGTATCATTTATTATGTATTATATATCATAAAAAGATAAATGAACTGATTTTGATTAGTCACATTTCCAACCAGAATATGCGGATTTCCAGCAGAAAAATTTACTCTGAACCAGACAATAAAATTCAGCACGAAGTCGCGCTGTCCTCCCAGAAGAAAAATCTCTCTACTACCATCAATAAATGTTAACCAATGATAAAAAATAATCATCATAAATCTTTCTTACGTTACCAACCGAGAAACAAAATGTATAAATAAATATATATAAGGTGGATCCAAAAAACAACTCAAAGGGCGAAATGCAGCTCACAGCTGCCTTACAACCTAACCCTAAATCTATTGCATGATGCCGAAATGTATGTTGTTATTTAATAAGAAACACGAGGGACTAGCCGTTCGCGAGATACTGTTCGGGGTTGGTGCGACGCTTGGTCGTGTTGTCACAGTGTCGCGCTGTACTTACACTCTACCAACATCTCCCGAGAATTAAAATATGAAAATGGCTCGCGCCTGCCGTGCCTCTGGCGGCAATGTTGTGGCTTAACAAGATGCTACAATTATATACTGGCATATTGATGATGAATATGTTGATAATGACGATCATGGATGAACCCGCGAGCGTTCCAAGTTCTGTATAGATATCTCAGTCATTTTTTTTAATTTTATTTTTTATTAATAAAAATGGTCTCTTTGATCCTTCTGAATTTCCTTCAATTTTTCCGAATTCACTCAATGCTACTCAGTTATGTGAATTGGATTGTGTTACTTCTTATAATAATTTCATATATAATTAATAATGCATACAATTTGTATATTAAGTTGCAAAAACAAGAGGATATTTTTCCTCCTTAAGAATTGCAAATCGAATTACCAGTTATAAACATTCAATAGTTTTTAGCTGGATCCATTCTGAAATTTAAAATGTAATAAATAGACCGACATTATGTTATTTAAGAGCCAAACCATTTTTCCAAAAACAATGAGCAGAAAATTTTTATGAAAATTATTATATTATAAAATTATGCGTCCAATGATTTTGAGTATTTCATGTTTGTATGTAACAATTCCTCCAATAATATTTAGTAACAAATGAATCTGTTGTGATTGAAAATTGGATGGAGATATATTTTAGGCCAAAGCAAAAAAAATCAGCAAAATTCTACAGTTATATAAGTAATTGTAACCTCAGCCATTTTTTATAATTCACGCAAGGAGGTATTTCGTAAAATTTATCGCAATGTCCATAGACAATTATTATTCCATAGGTCAAGTTAAAAATGAATAATTTCGAGTTTGACTGTATATCGAGAACATCTCTAATAAATCCTTTTTATAATTCTTAATTGAAAAGTATTGGATCTTCGTATATTCCGATTACTAGGACATTGTCCTCATAACCAAGTTAAGGAATGAAGAATGTCATTTGAAAAAAAACGCAGCTGTAGATAGCTAAAATATCAGTTATTTCAAAATATCCAGTTGATCATGAATACGGGCATACTGACAACAATAGTTCCGGGATATGCGAGAAATAGTTGAATAGTTGAATGATAATTGAATAGGAGTACTCTCATAATCCACTTTATCAATGATAAAAAGTACAGATTGTTTTTTATATCCGGAGTTCAGTTCTCACAAAAATATCTCACTTCTGTATAGAATATTGGTTGCTAAAAATGAAACTCTGCTCAGAAGAATGGGAGTACGCGAGAAAATTCCAATTCGTTGCAGTTAAAGTTGAATGACAAGTTTCGCGTTTTTTGTTCTTCCAAATTTGTCGGTCCTTCGAACAAGCCTGCACACAAATTATTTCCTCGCCTCTCTCATTTTCTCGATGCCATTCCAGTCTTCCTTCTTTTTTCCACTCGCTCTCCCCCGTTCGGACATGTTTTTTTCCTAGTTAAAGAATCGATTAGTTCGTACCATGATGGTATTCGAACTGCAGCAATTCAGGTTCTCCACTTGGCACGCCTCACTGTAGCACACGAATAGAAACTGTGCAACTGTCAACCGACATTTATAAACAGAAAATAGGTGAAGAATATGTGAAAAATAAATATATTACGAAATTCAGATATACTAATTACAAATTGAGACTGAATCTTTTTTTTTTATTTGAGAAAAAGATTTATTATTATTACTTTCACCATACCATTAATTCGAACGATGGATCCCCTACACCAAATTCTTTGAGAACCAACTCATTACTGACATTGTTCATCAGCATTTTACCGCACATATTCCGCAAGAATTGCATGCCAATCGCACTTATTTTACTTTCACCCTCCTCTTGATCCGTCAAGGTCTTGCTGCCGTACAGCACAGTAGGAGAAGCACAGAATTATTGATGGGGATTTCAGCCTCATTTGTAACATCTCTACTTCTAATACTAGCTTGTGCACTGTTGATGATATTCTTACTTTCATTCATAAGTCTGTCAATCTATGCAGCTATCTTTCCCCCAGCAGTAGATAAACTTCCTTGATTTACGAAATCGTCAACTTGTTCCATCCTGATTCGAGGATGTGTTTCTGGTTTTGATCTTGTACAAAACTGCATATTTTGCCGACGTTCCGCGGACGGTGCAGTACGCATCTTAAGGGCTGACCTAATACTGAGGTTCAAGCTTATGTGTTTCTTATATATGCTCCCTACGATGCCAATAGCCAATGAAAAGCCTCTTCAAAAAATCCAGGAGGACAAAAAATCATTTTGGATTGGTATTATATTCATTAACTTTATTGATGTTATTGCGGTGTTTTAGGGTTTCGATTGCTTCTCTTGCCTCATTGGAACAATATTGTTTGTTCCTGCGATGACGGTAGTTTTGTCCATTAAAATGCTGTGTCCTGTTCCGATGTGATGCTCAGCTGATGCGGATTGCGTGAAATGCTTGAGCCTGAATTAAACCTTATGTTCATCTATATGTTGGTTCACTCCTCTCCTGGTTTCTCCAACATAGACTTCCCCACAAGGGCGAGGAATCATACATAATCTCGGCTCCTTGAAAGGTGCCTTTTTGTCCTCATGCTTGTTGAGGAGTTTTCCTTTTTTTGTGAGTGATTCGAATTCTTGAAAAGTCTACCTACTCGTTCTGTGATACCTCGAGTGTTGGGTAAGATGGTAATCGTTTTTCTCTCCCTATCTTAAGAAGGTTGTGTTGACTTGTTCTTTCAAGCTCATTTCCGGATTGCTCTATCAATTTGTTTGTGTGTGTAATCGTTTTGTATTAGGGTTTGTTTAATGTTTTGTAATTCTATTGTTAGTTACCCTCATTTGTTATGAAGACAGCTCTTTGAACAAGGAGGTTGGTGACCGACTATTTTTGAGATGAATGGTGGTGGCAAAAGGCATGTGGGTATCTGTTTGCATTAGTGGATTTCCTGTGAACTCCATATCCTAATGTGTTATCAGATTTTTCGTGAGACAGTACGTCCAAGAAGAGCTGTTTCCCATTTTCTTCAATTTTCAGAGCAAACTAAGCATTAGTATGTTATCAGTTTAAGAAATTGGAAAACTTGTGTAGTTCATCCTGTCTATATCTCCCGATTGCAAAAGTATCTTCACCGTAACGGCACCAGAATGAAGGTGTGATCTCGGATCGGATGAGGATTTCCAGATGTTCCATAACGATGTAAGATTTGAGAGGTGAGATTGGAGATCTCAATGCTGCTTATAAAATTTTTTCGTATAATTGATCATTGAAAGAGAAGTAAGTATTGTTGAAACAGTGTTTTATCAAGGGTATGAGATCAGATGGAGAAATCTTGAACGATTTAATGATATCGACTGTTTCAGGGATTGGTACTTCCGTGAAGAGAAATGCCATTCCGAAACTCACAAGGATAACTTGGAGTTGAAGGTGAACCTTTTGTATCTTTTTGATAGAGTCTAAAAATTTTGAACATGGTTGATACAGTTTTTTATGAAAGGATTCAATTCTTTGGTTAGGAAGCGTGCTAAGTTGTTAGTTATTGAGTTCATTTCGCTGAAGATCGATTCGAGTTGGATATTATTTACATGGTTTTCTGGCTGTCCATGAAGTCTAGGAAAGATAGGATTAGTGAGTGTTAATTTGGATAATGTTCCGTTGTCAAGTTCAGAGTCCTTAAGGATGGTTTTTCTTTTGCCGACTATTGTTTTACTTGGGTCCCTTTTCAGTTTTTTGTACGCATCGTCAGTTGAAAGGTTGTAAGGTTGTTGTTGTAATCTTGTTTAATCATTATAACTGTCGTGTTGCCTTCATCTGCAGGTTATACTATCTCCGCTTAGGATAAAGAACCGATGCTATGATGTTTTTATCCTGATTCCATTCTTTGATTTCTGTTTTTCCTTCATAAATTGAAATTGTGAAAAGAAGTTGGACTTTGCGTAGAATGTGGTAATTTCTTCCTTCAGAATTTTTGAGGGAGGTACTGCAAAGTCTTGTCTTATAGACAGGGTCAAAATCACTTCAAATCTAATAGGCTGGCTAGAGAAGTTTTCTACTGTGTAAGTTAGTGGTTTTTGATTTCCTGGAAGTAATTGGTCAAATTTGGTTCTTGTTTTTCTACGGAAAGAAATTTCTTCTTCTGGGATTGGTTGGATGATATGCGTTTCAATGGTGATCAAATGTCAGATCTGCGGATATCTGAAAGGATAAGGTAAAGTTTTAGTAGTTTATTGGTTATTGTTTTTGCAACCTTCCTCCCAAACATAATAACCATAGCTGCATTTAAATAAGGAGTG
Source organism: Neuroterus valhalla (assembly GCA_011762715.2). NCBI lineage: Eukaryota > Metazoa > Arthropoda > Insecta > Hymenoptera > Cynipidae > Neuroterus > Neuroterus valhalla. The sequence goes on from WSXT02146533.1 coordinate 6,861, forward strand.
AACATGAGCAACTGTACAGAGTGGCAAGTTTTTGAAAGAAGTAGTGGAGGTAGCAAATTTCCGATGAAGGCAGCAAATCTTTGATGAATTCGCTATTTTTTCTTACTGCCCAGGGTCAGCACAAGAGGCGTCTCGAGATCAACATCTACTTCGTCAAAAAAACGTCATTCTCAGACCTTTTTCCATGAATATATGGAAGATCTAAGAGGACGAAGCGCGTATTACGTCTTGCTTTATATCAAACATATACATCTACAACATACACGCTCTGATTTACCATTGAGAGTTTGTATCGCTTTGAGGGGCCAACCATCCTCTTCATACTCTTCCAAGATTTCAGAAAGTTTAACTTCATCCACCTCGTTGAAAGCTTTTCTCAGATTAACGAAGGCATGCAAAACTTTTTTTATCACACTTAAAATTTTTTTTTGTGCTCTGTCCCAAGCTGAAACGCACATTGTCTTCCTGGCAAAAATCCGCATTTGAATTCGCAAATGTTTCCCTTAATTATCCCTATGACCTCGTCAATAAGTATTTTGAGGAATGTAGTAATAGCACAGTTCTGTTAGAGGAACGAATATTGAATTTCTTATTTCAATAGAATTATTTTTGTTACTGCAGCAGAAAATAATTAGTTGGAATAACAGAAAAATTTCGTTGGATCAACAAAATATTTTTGTTGTTACGAAAAATATTAAGACAGTTCCATTGAGATTGCAAACATAGAAGCTTTCGGTATTCCGACAGTTTTTCGTTGTTACAACTGACATTTTCGGTCACTATGACCTAATTTCAATCAACAGAACTTCTTCAGTTATTCCGACGACAGCATATTTCTCTCTGTGCACGTCACACTGACACAAGGGGGTGAGGTTTAAAAGGTTTTGTGACAATTTGTAACGTGAAAGGGGGAGGTGAGTAAGATTGGGGCAAATGTTACATCACGTATCGGAAGTATGAATGTGAATAATAAAAACTATTCTGTCTGTGGCCATAGTAGGCTTCATCACAGGGTTTTTGTTTCTCTTTCCTTCTCTGATTGAAACTACGCAGCATCTAAATTGCTTTCGTAATTTTTCCTTTAAACGCCTGACCATTAATCAGCCATGTCATCCGATTGAGGAACTTTGGTGTTCAGCTGCATATTTTGCTCTTTACTTAGTTCATGATAGAAATTTCTCTCATCTGCCCGGAAGGTTAGATTTTACTGCTTCCTTGCACTACTCTTATTGTATCGACGCAGTCAAGGAGAAGGAATATCAAGCCTTTGCCGTTCGTAGTCTTAAATCTCATCAATCGATGCTGGTGTCAATGTCTCGATGTTCCGAGATAAGGTGACATCTATATCCAACGTGATCTTTCATGGTGGATCGTGTTGCCTTCTTGGGGCAAAGACTGCATCTTTGGACTTTGTTCTTTGACCTAAAGTTCTGCAGACTGACACAGCTGCGCAAGATACAAAAGTCTGCACCTGTAGCGCTGTTTTTTCTACATTCAGGTGCAAAGGCAGAACCTTGTTGTTGAGATGTCTCATCAGTACATGCAGACCCTTCGTGATAAACATCTTCGGCAGAGAATGCCTTTTCGTTGGTTCTGTATTCCCGAACTTCAATAAAGCCTGACCGAAATTCCTTTTAAGGTGCTGCAGTTTTTCTGGGATTTTGCTGCTAACATAAAGGTTCACGTTGATATCCGGATGTGGATGTAGCTGCTGTCCTGCTTCCATTATGATAGTGGCTATTACAACCTCCGAAAACAATCTGTTAACAGACATTGAGCGTTTTTGATCTGCTAGATTCTGCTCCTTTATTCTTGTCGCTAGATATGGGTACTCAAGTAAGAAGAGAAGATGACGTTTTCTCCTCAAACTCTGGTTACCATTTTGTGTCACAAAATAGAGGCTCATAACATCTCTGTTTATCTGGTTTTTCCATTTACATCGCCTCCTTGGTCGCTGGATCTCCACCCCAGCCTCTGGTTGAATCGGGCTGGCTGCTTCTGGAAGATATGGTGGTACTGGAGCATTAGGAGGTTACGCAGGAACATCGATAATGTGATGGCGCTGTATTGCTCCATCAGCCTAGGCTTGATCTTGCACAGCTTCACCCAACTGATGTTCATTGTCGACGTTTTCTACCGCATTTCAACCTTTCGCCTAATTTCTATTGCTCGACCTTCTGAGATGAGAAGATTATTATGGATATCCTTGACTTCATTGATAAGATTTCCCACTGAAACTCTCTGAAAATGGGGATACTCCTTCGCAAACTTTTTACTCAGATTGTAGCCCTTTTCGAGCTTAGCCTTTAATTTCGCGCTTTGATGAGGAGATTTATCAATTCTTCCATCATTTTGGTTATCCATATGATGCTCACCACGGTATCCCTAGTTTGCTGCAAATGGCTAAAAAGAACTGAAGCATTCTCAACAGGCACATCCGATGTTCCACTGTTTCCCGCGTTCCGAAGATGCCCCTGCTGGCCAGATTGTTGATGTCCAAAATCTGCCTGGCCATCACGCAGCTCATTCTGACCACCGTACCGCATGCTGTGGCTCCAGCGATGGTTTGAGGGGTGCTCCAACGTTCTCCAGGAAGTGACAAGCGTTTCCATATATTTAAAAAACTCTCTGCAGAGATTGATTTTTTGAGGATTTTTTCGTGTTCCTCGTAGTCTCTTCCCTCCTCGTAAATATGCAGCGAAAAGAACATCGTTCCAACCGGGTATCCCCGAGAAACCTCATGTGTTTTTTGGAAATCGTTACTATTTCTAGGCGGATAATTAATATTTTCTCTTCCTAAACTAGATTCTCAAGGTTACAAGTAATCTGTTGCAAGCGCATTAAATTGTACAATGTCCATTTTCCAGAGAAGAACATCGGGAGTAAAGAAGTTCGATGAGTAAATCATGCAAATTTTTGTTTTTGTTATATCAACCTCTGTATTCAAGGTAGAATAATTCAGTGTAATGGATATCTTATATTCCTCCGATTCAACAAATGGATCATATTATATTCCAATATGCTTTTGAGAATTTTGAATTCTCTATTAATTCGTGGTGGTCTCATGAATCTGCTTCGCCCGCATTTTTCCTATGCGTGACTTTTCCCTGGAATACCTTCGTACAGAAAATTTCCATAACCTTTGAATCGCATCGCTTTGTCAGAAAATAAATTATACATGCATTTTGCATTTCACATTCACTGAAAACAATTTTTAAACCCCGTGCGCAATACCATTCATCTCCTGATTTTGTGGAACTTTGTAGCAGCTACCTCAAAGCATCACAGATAAAATTTGAGGTTCCGTTTTCTGAAAGAATTATGTTATTCTATTAATTATTCAGTTATTGAACCGTTCAAAAAATACACCAATCTTTTTTTAACATTTCTCTAGCCTTATTCTCCTTCGACACTGATCATCACAGAAAGCTCGAATGTTCCAGTATTACGCCATAGATACCCCCCCCCCCCCCTCCCCAATTTGGGAGTCAAAATTTTTTTCTTAAGTT
>WSXT02146555.1:0-10369 GCA_011762715.2 Neuroterus valhalla
ATTAATTTATAAGACTAAACAAATAATTCACCGATCAATGCCTGTAACATCTGTTATGAAATCGTATTATCTTGTTCCTTAGAGGGCTATTTAGCCCTAGGGACTTTTCTTTAATAAATACAAATACAAAATATTGGCAGCCAAATGCAGTCTATGTAATACCAAATACAAATAAAAATATTCGTAGCGATGAAAATTATTGTGAAGACCGGATTTGAAACAATCAAGCATACTATTGAATTCCAACCTGAAAAGAATACTCTTATTTTCAACAAAAAAGTATGATCTTTTCACAAAAATTGGAACAGTTAAACTAACAATTAAAAAAATCAATTTACGATTACAAAAAGAAACAACAGATTTCCAACAAAACAGTTCATTTTTTCACCAATGTGATAAATTTCCTAATAACATTATGAATCTCCAACCAGAACGGTTAAATTTCAAAATAAGAAGATGAATTTTCAACTAAAATGATAAATATTTTACCAAATATTTAATTTTCTTCCAAAAAATACAATGTTTTAACACAATATTTGAATTTCGAATTGAAGGAATACTTATTTTCAACCGAAAATAAAACAGTAACATTTTTAGTTTAGAAATCCAATTTTAAATCAAGCAGGAGTTTCTCATACTAAAAAACAGAATCTTCAACTAAGAGAGTTGAGTTTTCAAACAGATAAATTAACTTTTACTGGAAAAGATAAATTGTCAACAAAAAATTTATTACCCAAATTTTGAATTAAAAAAAATTGATGTTCAGGTAAACAAAAATATTTTTAACTGAAACTATGGAATTTCCAATTGGAATAAGTTAATTTATAGTTAGAAAAAATTAATTATAACAAAAACAATAACTTTCAACAAAAAAACAAAACTAACTAGAATTTTTGAAGAAGAAGAGTAACTTCCGAAGAAAAAGATAATTTTCTACATTTTTTTTTCAATGCAATATGATTTTTCAACAAAAATGTGAAGTTTCTACGTGGTAATTGAATTTTCAATTAAAAAGGCAAATTTTATCCGAAACGGTGAATTTTGAACTAGAAAAGATCCTTTTTTCACTAAAAATAAAACAGTTTAATTTTCAGTGGAAATAACTGATTTTCAACCAAACTATGAATCTTCAGGTATAATGATGAATCTTCAAATTAATAGATGTACTTTGAGCAAATAGATGCATTTTGACCAAAGAGGGTGATTTTCTACAAAAAAAGCAAATTTTCCACGATGTACATAAATTCTCAAAGAATTTGAGTCAGTCATTCGAGTAAGGTTATGTTGCTCACTTTATTTTTCTCACGGCAGAACTCCATCCTTTTTCTTTATTCACTTTATAAGATGATTGGGAAAATATATAAAATGCAAATTTACTATTCGTGCCAGTAATTCGACAATCAGTAACAGAACAACTCGATGATCCATTTTATTTGGGTCTTGCAATGCATTTAAACGTAAAAGTTTCCTGCTTTATTGCATACTTTAGCCACCACGAGCACTTCGATAGTTTCGCTGCCCCCCTCCATCCACCGTCCTATAGCGATAGTCTCTGCGGAAGAAATGTGAAACTGCGGCGCTGATCGCCTTTCACCCAATTGTTGATTTGAATATCAAATAGGAATTGAACGATATGTTCTAATTTTATTATAATTCATGATCTCTTTTACTTCGAGATTTCCCCGATTTTTTTTTTTTTGACACAAGGGAACACAATTTTTCGGAACGTTGAAAGAATATATCTCTTCTTCATCTTTGTCTTTTTTTGAGATTCCCAGATCAGGATCAGGGTGGCGATTTGGCGCACAATTTCAAATTTCCGGTCATTCCCGGTTTTTCCCGGTTAATTTCACCAATTTTCTCAGTGAACCAAAAGTAACATATTCATGTTTGTCGCAAAGCGCAAAGATTTATTTTATTTCATGATGTTCATTCTAAACATCCTTCAACACAATAGATCAAACATGGCAAAATTATTTAATTTTGAAAGAATACTAAAATTTTCCATATGAGCATATAATTTCTTCACACCAATTTTCTAATAATTCAACTGAAAATTGATAAAAATCAATCAACGATAACAAACAAAACTGATTTCCAACAAGACAGTTGATTTTCCAATCAAAGCGATGAATTTCCAAACATCATTATATTTCTTCCACTGGAACAGTTGAATTCAAACCAAGAAGATGACTTTTCAACTTAAATGGTAAAAAACTAACTAGAGCACTTCAATTTTTAACCATGAATGTGAATATTCAAACGAGAAGATTGATTTTCAAATAGAAATATGAATTTTCTACCAAAAAATTCAATTTTTCCACAAAATAGTTGAATCTCGAACTGAAAAAATAATTTTTTTCAACCAAGAATGGAGTCGTAACGGTTTTAGTTTGAAGAACCGATTTCAAACCAAACAAGAGTTTTTAACTGAACAAATGAATTCTTAACTACGACTATGAAATTTTTAATTCGAATACGTTAAATTTTCAAGTAAAAAAATTGCTTACAACAAAAAAAACTAACTTTCAACAAAAGAAAAAGTAACTTCTAAACAAGAATGTTTTTTTTTAATTGTCAATTTTCAATTTCAGTAATTGAATTACAATCAGAAAGACGAATAGTAATTTTCAACCGAGAAATACAATTTTCCAACCAAATGGTAGAATTTTGAAATATAAAAATAATCATCTTTCACAAGAAATGGAAAAGTAAGAATTTCGTTTGGCAAATTGATGTTTTAACCAAACATAAGTGTTTTCAACAAGATCTCGTTCCGACCAAAATGAAAAATATTCAGCTGTATAACTTAAACTGTTAACCGCAAAGAAGGATTTTCAAACAAGAGAATTAACTTTCGAAGAAAAAAATCTTTTACCAAAAAATAGATATCTCTATAAAATCTGTGAATTTTCAACGGAACAAATGAATTATAAATTTAAAAAAGACAAATTTTCATCCAAATTATCCAGTTCCAAGTAGAGAAGATTATTCTCTACTCAAAATGAAGCAGTTGAATTTTCAGGTGACATGATGAATCTTTAACTGGAATAGATGTATTTTATGCGATAAAGGTTATTTTTAACCATAAAGATCAATGTTCGACAAAAAAGACGAATTTTCTTCAAAGTTCATAAATTTTCAAAGGAATAGTTTAATTGAAAAAAACCAATGTTCAAATGAATACTCGAATTTCCACCTAAAAAAGATTCATTGATTTTCAACAAAGTCGTTACATTTCCAAGCAGAGGTAAATTATTAATTACAATAATGCACCCTCAACGAAAAAATTTAATTTTTAACAAAAGAGTTTAACATTCAACCAAGTAGTTGATTTTTCAACTAAAAAAGGATGAATTCGCAATGAACAATTTAAACAAGTTTTCTATTATAATTCAGAAATATTTCTTCTGCAAAATACTATTTCTACTCTAAAAACTGCTTGCAGAAATTTCCTCATTGAAAATCAAGAAGAGAGGTCTTTCAAATTGTGACGAATTTTGAATTGTAAGAGCTATTTTTTAAAATTCCTCTCTTCTAATTCCGAATTATATTCATTCTAAAAAGTGGAATTATATGTCTTTTCTGAAACTCCCTGCCCTCAAATAAAAACAATCATTTTTTTAAATTCCCTGTCCTAAGTCATATAAATATGCAGAATGCAAATAAAACGCGATAAACACATTTTTCTGAAAAAATTGAGAAGACAATTATTTTGTATGCTTGAGCTATCATCAATTCGATTATCAAACTTAAATTAGGTAATAAAAAGTCACGGAGCAAAGAATTTGCAAAAGGTTTTTTTATAATGGAAAAAAAAATTAAAATTCTGTCTCTTATAAAGTAAAGATATATACAAAAAGTTTTAGAATCAGACTAAAGGAATGTATATTCTTTTAATGGAATGATATAATCTCTTTTTAATTTGTAACAAGATTATTCGTATTTTTACAGTGAAGCTCCTAATTGTCCAGGTTGCGTCAAGTAACTTCCTGTTTTTTTTATTGGATTCCTGGTCATTTCCCGGTTTTTCCCGGTCGATTCGTCACCCTGGATCTGAATTTCTTTGCTTTTTTGGCCTTCTGTTTGTAATTCAATTTGCAATTCAATACAATACAACGACGACCTCCCATAGTTCACACTTTTGATTCTTGTAACATATTATGATGAATCACTATTTGTTCAACACATAATAAAAATTTCACGTGATCAAATCCAATAAAATGTCAAACAGTGCTAAACTGTTCTGCCGCAAATTCAAATTCAAATGGAAAATTTGCCAAAATGCAATCAGCGCCACAGTTTCACATTTTGCCCACTGAGTCAAGTTGGGAACCAACTGTCTATAGGATACAATGAATGGCGTGGCATACCCCTGTTAAAACTATGCTTCAAATCAAAGGTGTCTAACGCAAGGCTGGCGCGCTTCTCCTTTCTTCCCTTTCTCCGAGCGCTTCTTGGAGAATCATCTTCTCGTTTCCCCTTTCCACATTACGCTCGCCGCATGAACGCATTAAAGGTGGTAAGAGAGGGGATTGACGAGTGACAGTTAGTTACACCGTTGCTCACGCGTTGGACACCTCTGCTTTGAATATACTTAAAATTCTAAAAGTTTTTAGTTCAGAATTTTAAGGCTCAACAATTGATACATAATTTATGGACATTTAAAAATGTTTAACTTGGATGCTTTTCAATTTTTTTTATCATTCATTTGTACTGCTACGTTTTTTTTATTGTATATTTTTTCTGCAAGTTGATGTAACTCATTGAGCTTTCGTTAACCGTTCGCTTTGCATGGCAGATCCAGATGTGAATTCAAGGGCTACGAATATCAAAAGAATTCCGTCAGTTAGATACGGACCAGGTACGATTGAAACTATTTCTTCTTAATTTTCACACTTTATATGAGAAATAAAATTCCTGAAGAATTTGAGAGCATAGTTCCTATTTCTATTATAAAATTCTACTTCAAAAATAAATTTTTTTTAAATGCAACCCCTCAATCGTTGAACTCAATTTGAGAAATTGTAAATTTCAAATACAAAAGGACTAACATTAATTGGAAGGAAATTTACGAGAGCAATCTTATGATGAATGTCGCTTGCTTCGTTTTGAATTATTCGCTTTGGTATCATCCAGCACATTAGACTCGTTTGTTTTGCACTAATTGTAAAAAGTGAAACTGATAAGTCATTCAATTGAAGGAGAGGATTTCCATTTCAAAGCTCACTTTTTATCTCACATCCTAATTTTATAATCGCTATCAATTCCAATTTTATAATAAAAATGCTAGAATACAATTTTATCCAATTTGGATATTTGTCATAACCTTTTATTGTTGAAAATTAAAAAATTTCAGGACAAGCTGGAGCAGTGGACGAAGAATCGTTCATTAAAGCCTTTGATGAAGTTCCTGACGTGACGTTATTTTCCGCCAAGAATCTCGAGGAACAGATGAAAATAATCAAAGACACAGTTGGAGACGAAAAGAAGGACTGGAAGCTGAGAACTGACAGTGTAAGATAATTTGATCAAACATGTTTTTTAAATTTGCGCATAGGTTTACACACTGAAAAAAAAAGTTTTTCTACCAAGAATAAAAAATATTTTTATAAGAGTTTTTTAATATTCCGTATCGGTTTCTGAATATTAAAAACCTGATATTTTTGTTACCATAACAACCGCAACGGTGGCGCCACAAATTGTCTGATTTCCCTCCAATGAAAACATTGAAATTAGCAAGAATTTGCAAGTTTTTAATGGGTTATTCAATGTACAAATTTATTGTAATGAAATGAAATTATAAATCAAGCCGTTAAAAGCAACTGAAAGTTGAATTTTCTAATAATTTAATTATCAATTCAATTTTTGATGTATTAGTCATGATAAAAAAGTCTGGTATTAATATAAAATAATTATCACTCGAATCTGTGTGAATCAAGTGATATTAAGTCAGTCATATTTTTATTTTTGTATTTTGCAGTGAAGGAACCCGAGTTTTTTCAAAATCAGCTTACTTATTAGTGAGGAGAAAAAACTTTGGGTTTTTTTATAACTAAAATACCAGTTTCTTTAGGGGAAGGCAAAATTTTCTAAGTGGAAAAAAACTTTTTTCAGTGTATGTTCTTCTTCTGAATTTTCAAGGTAGTACAAGTGAATTCCAAAAGTTTTCATAAAATATTTTTTAAAATGTCGAAACATTTTCCAAGTCTTACATAAATTTAAGAGAATCTTACAAAAATTCCAGGGTTTATAAGAACAGTTTCGACACAGTTTGTAAGTTTTAAGACATGAAGGCAGACAATTTTTGGAAATTCCGGAGACAGGGAATGTGATATTAATGTGGTCTTTTTTCTTTTGGAAATACCGGTTTATCAAAAACTATTTATGAGAGTTCTTTTGGATTTTTTGATTCACCTGTTTTCCGAGGGAAAATTTTGTTTTACCTTCATAATTAAAAAAAGTTTTCTACATTTGCGCATATGTTTATCGGTTTTTTTTAGTTCGAAGATTCTAAAAGTGATTTCAAAAGTTTTAATTAAATACTATATTATTCCAAGTGTACCTAAGCAGGGTGGTGACTTGACCGGTAAATGACCGGGAATTTGATCAAAAATCCGGAACTCTACTTTTACTAGACTATTCAAAATTCTACAAAAAAAAAAAAAGAGAAATGACCGCTTTCTTTTTATAAATAAAAAAAAAGATCTTATCCTTTAATTTAAGGAATGTAACGTTCCTTTAATCTGATACTCAAAATATTTAAATACATTTTTAATTTATAAGAGGAAGAATTTGAATTTTTTTCCATTATAACAGAAAAAACGTTTTGCAAATTTGTTGCTCTGTGAGATTTTTTTAGCTGACAAAAAAAGGGGACACGTATTTTTTTATTTTTGGATTGGACCAAAATTACAGGATTATTGTTGCTTTTTAAGTTAACCTCTAAAACGACTTTCGGTCAACTGAAAAATAAAAATACCTGATATTTTTGTAGTTTTTAAGATTTTTCGTGGCTGCTTTGTGTTGTTTGATGTAGTTTTAAGTGTTCTTTCAACTTGACTTAACCATTTTTTTAAATAATTAAAATTAACCGAGAAATTGATATTTTTATAAAAATTTTCAAATTCCATTTTCTCAAAAATACCTAAATCTCAGTACCTAAATTTTAACCTATATGGCATTTTTCAATTTTGCGTTATGTGGAAATAAAGAAATGTAATCGATTTTTTTTCTACTTTTTTGCGTTTATTTGCACGAGTATTTTAGTAAATCATTTTCATTTACACACAACTGCAATAAGTTTAATTTATTTATCAAATGAAAAAGTACAATCTTCCAAAGAGAAAAAGTTATTGGAATGGGAAAAAATCAAGGATCAACCAGGAATTCAAAAGACTCACGTTTGGAAGTCTGTAAAAGAAAACGGTAAAATAAAACTTTTTACAGGTCGAACTTCACAAACGACTATGGTAGAAGTAAAAACAACAGAAAAGAAGAATGTAAAAAAGTGAAGAAAAAAAACAGTAAATCTACCAAAATAAAGAAGAGTTTTTAATAAAAACTAAGTGAAAGACAATGAGCATAAAATCAATTGAAAAGTGTACTGGCTTCTCAAATTTTTTTGGAAAATAAAAAAATGTAAGAATGTAATTCAAGATTCAATTATAGTAAAACTGTTATCTTATCAATATTTATGTATAATTGAAAATGATTTACTAAAAGACTCGTTTGACGCAAAATTGGAAAGTCCCATATATCTTAAAATTCATGTCCTGGAATCAGCTATTTGTTTAAAAAATTCAGCTAAAAGAAAACATGGAGTTTTTAAGAAAATTGAATTTGAAATTTTTGATAAAAATAGCAATTTCTTGGTTAATTTTAATTGAAGTTGAAGAATTCAAGAATTCAAGTTAAAAGAACACCTGAAACTACATCAAACAATACAACGCAGCCTTGAAAAATCTTTAAAAGTAGAAAAATATCAGGTATTTTCATTTTTCAGTTGACCGAGGGTCATTTTAGAAGTTAAATTAGAAAGCAACATAAATTCTGTAATTTTGGTCCAATCGAAAAATAAAAAAATACGTGTCCCCTTATTTTGCACCCAGGAAAACATATTTTTGGAGACCATCGGTGACATGAGTGTCGCCAGTCTGCATGATTTGAAAATGAATCGGTCATTATCTCAATTTTTTCAGAAAAATGTATTTATCACGTTTATTTGCTTTTCCTCATTTATCTGAATTGGTACAGCGAATTTCAGAAAATATTTATAGTTTTTATTTTGGGGCAGAAAATTTCAGTTAAGAAGTGTATTTTTTTTTTATTGGGACAGGGGATTTTTTACATGGAACGGGAACTTTTTAAACTAATTATAATTTGGATTCAGAAAAGACGAATTGGAAAGAAATCGTTCCTCAAATTCGAAATTCGTCACAATTTTAAAATCCCTCCTTCTTAATTTCAAATAAAGAGAGTACTTCAAGCGATTAGAAGTAGTATTCCGAAGAAGAAATATTTCTGAATTATGATAGAAAACTTGTTTACATTGTTCATTAAAAATCCATCCTTTTTTAGATAAAAAACCAACTACTTGTTTCAAAATGATTTTTGAATATGGAAATTAAACTATTTCTTTGAGAACTTGTGTAGTTCGTGGAAAATTTGCCTTTTTCGCAGAAAATTATTCAGTTAAAAATAAATTTCTTCAACTGAAAATTTAATTGTTTCATCCTTAGTGGAAAATCGATCTTTTCTAGTCCAAAATTCGACAATTCGGTGAAATTTTTTTTTTTTTAAATTGAAAATTCAATTTGGTTAGAATTTCATAAATTTTGTTGAAAAATTGATTTTTTGGTAGAAAAATATCTCTTTCTTCAGGAGTTAATATTCTTCTTCAAAAATTCTTCTTAGCGGTTAAAATTTCAAGTTATACATTTAAACATTATTTATTCTAGTCGAACATTCGTCGTTTTCAAAACTTTTATGTTTGGTTATTCAAAAACTTTTATTTTTGTAGTTAAAACTGCAACCGTTTCGTTGAAAATTTGAATTTTTTGGCGAAAATTGAATTATTCTAGTTAAAGGTTCATCATTCCAGTTAAACATTTGTCTTTCTGGTTTAAAATTCAACTACTTTAGTTAACAGTTTACAATTTCATTTGATTCTTCGTCATTTTGTGCATAAATGTAATAATTTTTTGACAGTTTTTTTTTGTTTATTGAAAGATAGTTCTTTTTGCTATAAGTAATTTTTTCAAGTGAAAATTTAACTTATTCGAATCGAAAATTCCATAGTTTTTGTTAAAAATTCCTTTGTTCAGTTTAACATCCAATTTTTTTTTGAAATTTGAGTATTCAAATTTTCGTTGACAATTTATCTTTTTCAGTAAAATTTAATTTATCTGTTTGAAAACTCAACTCCTCCTTCAGTTGAAGATTCTTTGATCTAGCATAAAATTCTCATGCTTGGTTTGAAATTGGCTCTTTAAACTAAAAACTTTGGTGTTCCATTTGTGGTTAGAAAAAATTATTTTTTGATTTCAAAATTCGACTGTTTTGTTGGAAAGTTGAATTTTTTGGTTGGAAATCAATTTTTTGGCAAAAATTGAACTATTCTAGTTAAAGGTTCATCATTGCAGTTAAAAATTCGTCTTTCTGGTTTGAAATTCAACTACTTCAGTCAAACATTTACAATTTCATTTGATTCTTCATCATTTTGTGTTGTGAAAGTATAATAATTTTTTTAAGCTAGTTTTTTTTTTGTATGTTGGAAGTTTTTTTTTGAGGCTAGCTTTTTGTGTTATAAGTAATTTTTTTAAACTGAAAATTCAACTTATTCCAATGGAAAATTTCATTGTTTCAGTTAAAATATCATTTGTTTTGTTAAACATACATTTGTTCAATTCCAAATTTGAGTATTCACGTTTTCTTTGACAATTTATCTTTTTCAGTAAAAGTTAATTTATCTGTTTGAGAACTCAACCCCTTCAGTTGAAGATTCTCTATTCTAGCATAAAATTCTTATGCTTGGTTTGAAATTGGCTTTTTGAACTAAAAATTTTAGTGGTCCCTTTTTGGTTAGAAAAAATTATTTTTCGAGTTCAAAATTCGACTGTTTTGTTGAAATATTAAATTTTTTGGTTGAAAATCAATTTTTTGTCAAAAATTCAACTATTCTAGTTAAAGGTTTATCATTGCAGTTAGAAATTCGTCTTTCTGGTTTGAAATCCAACTACTTCAGTCAAACATTCACAATTTCATTAGATTCTCCATCATTTTGTGTGAAAGTATAATAATTTTTTTAAGCTAGTTTTTTTTGTATGTTGGAAGTTTTTTTTTAGGCTAGTTTTTTGTATTATAAGCA
>WSXT02146566.1:0-14954 GCA_011762715.2 Neuroterus valhalla
TCGCAGCAGCGATCGATCGAAACAATCAATACACTAATCTCGCAAGTTTTTCGCGCGCCTTTTGAATACAAGTATCTAATATCCGCATTAGAATTACATCTAATATTAGAATCAAATCTTATGTATTGTATAATCTCAAAAGGACAATACAAAATGAAAAATTACCAGGAAATAAAATGCACTTCCCGCATCAAAAATAAATTCCCGGACAATTCCCGGAATTTCCCGGATTTTTTTCAATTCCTGGACAATTCCCGCATTTCCCGCAATTCCCGCAGAGTAGACACCCTATGTACTGATAATTGAGAAGGATTTTCGGAAGTACATAAGCTAATGGAATATTGTGCAAAAATTGACTTGTAAATGTGTCATGAAAGAGATGCGTAAACGATCCCAATATACTCTCACAGACTTGCATTGTCATAATAAACCGGTTCAAATTCCAACGACCCCTGCTTACTACTTGTTTATTTGAAGAGATATATGACACTCGTTGAAATTTTTACGAGCATCCTTTACGAGCTATTTATTTTACGAAGATGAAACTCCTTGCATTTGCAAAATTTTCAACCAATTTTCACACAATTGATAACTTATTGTTAATAGGTTTAGAACAAACTTTGAATCTGAAAAATCGGGCTACTTTTTCCTAGAACCTCAATTCCAGGTTAGCCCTAAAAAAGTAAAATGCAATGTTCACAAAACATCGTCAAAATTCGGAATTTCTTCACACAATCAAAACTCGAAATACCACCATTCATTATAATGAATCATCGTGGAAGCATTAGATCTAATAATTGTTATCGTGTATGTAGTATCATATGGTAAAACAACAGGGTCGTGCTGCTACCGTGTTGGTTCGGCCCGCCTGATCGCTGATATCTCAAATAGACACGTTAAGTTGGTTCTGCTGTATGAGCCTACTTGGAATCGCTCTCGGCTCTTGGCTGTACACTTTTCCCTTGGCTGTACATTTCACTCCTTCGGGTCCAAGTACCTGCTGCATCGTCGGTACAGTCCTCTTGGTCTGGCGGTACCGTGCTCCCGTGCAGCAGCGGCCAGCAGCGATGCGACCTACCGTTATGTGGTTAACGAGCTACCACCGCTACACCGACGTCCCATTGCGCATGCACGAAATGTAAACGTGGGAACCGGAATTATTTATCCCGGGACTCCTAGGATCCTCTCGTCCAGCAACAACGGATGCCACTTGCCCACTGCCCACCAAAGGACGAGATTCTCGAGATTCGAAATCGCACAATGAAGACGAACGTGTCTCCTTCATTTCAAAAACTCTGTTGTGAATTTCACACGGTCAAACTACCATTTCAAACAAGAAAGATGACTTGTTCATCATTAAAGATAAGTTTAAAAAAGGCATTCTCAAAGAAACATCTGATACTTAGTATTCATTCAAGAAACATTTATTTCTCAGATAAGAAACAGTTCAATTCGAACAAAAAAGATGGATTATCAACAAGAAAGATCAACTTCCTGAAGGAGAAGACATATTTCTGAAACAATAATTTAATTTTAGCAAAAGAGATGTTGTTTTTACTTAAATACCAAATGTTCAACGAAAAAATGAATTTCCACATGGCGCACAGTGGGACGGAAACCCGAGAAGCTGGCCAAAAGTCCAAAAATCAATATTAGATTCTTGAAATTTCAGGGAGTGGGCCCCTGACACAAATGTCCCGAAGGTTTAGTTTTGCTCATGAAAGGTCCCTAACACTTATACCTGCTCAGATATATTAGTCCAAAAGTAGCCTTTGTGTAAGCAAGTTGTGTTGGTAACGGACCTGAAAACTGAGCGTCGCGTTCAAAGCGAGGCCAAAACTTATGAAATTGACGGATTTAACAGTTAAAACATGGAGTCTTCTGTTGAAAGTTTTTACAATACTGCCATGCTTATCTCAAATTTTTTCCACTGTGCGTTGAAGATCAAAAAATTCCTGCATATATTATAAAAAAAATCAAAAACTCATATGAAAAATTATAAACATGCGGAGAAAACCTTCAAGACCGTGTCATATCGTGCGACCGCACCTGTTGTAGGTTCTAGATTAAGATATCCCTTGATAGAAAATCAAAAATCCAGCTGCCTCAAACGGCCCTCCGCCCATGTAGCACGTGTTTTTTATGAAAAAAACATCTTTTCAGAAAAAGTAAACATTATACGTTATAAATGCACAATATCTAGAAATTTGTCCCAAATGAGTAATAGGGCGTTGAAAAATGTATACAGTGATGCATTCATATTATGGGCCCAGAGCCGTAAAGGGCCCTGATCAGGCCCAAATAATTTTTCCCTCTAATAAATATTTTTCATTGAGAATTCGGAATCTTTGTCCTAAAATAAGAAAATTTTTTATCTTTTGATTTTTTGTTAAATATATTGTAAGAGACCCGAAATAGCATTTAATGTTATGATAATGGAAGAGCTACATGCTATTTTCGGCCTTTCATGAAATTTATTGAAAAGGGCCAAATATGAAATGTTTCCATTTTCAGGCGCACCTTCGAAATCCTCAATAGAAAATTAACGTTTTTAGAGACAGAAATTATTTGGTCCGGATTGTCTATACTCCTGTAGAAGATGAGTCCAGAAAAATGTCTTTAGTTCGCGAAATGTCAATATATGTCAAAATAGAGAGAAATTATATATTTTATATCACCAAAGTCTTGAAAATGGTTATTTCTGACCCGACGAAGCAGGAAAAAATTCATATTGTATATAAGATTGATGGTGATGTCTGATCAATTTATTTCCAGCTAGCGTGATCTTCCTCGAAAAAAACTTAAGTCATTATTATCAGAAATAAACACATAACTTTCTGGTAAAAAAGTTGCCTGATTTCACCTCTTTCCATCAATAAATACGAAAATATTGGAAAATGTCTTTAAATAATGAAATTAATATATGTTTCTAAACATTTGACTTCGGATTCGTAACGAACGACTTTGAGAACCCCCTTAAACCCGTCTGCCATATTGGATCCGCCATTTCGTTTTTGAAATTTTGGACACCGGATTTGTAATCAGCGACCCCAAAAACTCCCGAGTGAGAAAATTTAACCCATTTCATGAACATTTTCTACTTTCGGCCAGCTTTTCGGGATTCCGTCCCACTGTGAGGCGCATCGTCAGAGTTTATTTTCGACATAATTGGAAAATCCTGAATACACTTGAACCATAAAAAGAAAAAAATGAATATCGTCTCGCGATCGCTTTCTCTGTGGCGGTAACTGCTATTCCATTGTGTGGGATAGTTTTTGCACATTTGGCGTAACAGTATTTATCGATTCGTATACGCACAACGGTCAGGAAATTTCAATAGATACCAATGATTATAAAAGCGAGGTAATTACCACACGATTCAAATGACCAAGATGCGCAAAATACATTCCCACAGATAGATTACGCAAATTAACTACTTCTTATAGCGTAATTAGTTTGAATACTAATGACAGTTTTGTCACCTCTTGATGCAATAAGAATAAATTCACTGGTAATTGAGTGATCAACAAGAATGAAATTTTCTCGCCAAGAAGCGATGCGTAGAGTCTAGAATTAATTGAATGAACGATCAGACGTAATGTTCCTGCTGGGAAAATTTCTTCGGATCGTAGAAAGATACAGTAGCCATAACAGTAGTGAGTAGCTGTCACTTATTTGGACCCTTACATAGACTTAAGGATGCTTCGAAGGGCTTGCACAGCAAACTTGGGTAGAGGTTTCGGTTTTAATATTTCTTGCAATCCAACAGATTCCTGAGCCAAGTTATATCAGCGGCAAACGAGTTTGCTTGGTGCCTAATCACTCATGACCACTGCTCTTGAGACTTGTTGATTGACCCACAAATTGGGATTGAGAAACAACTGCGTTAACATCTCCAAATCTCATGAATTAATCAGAAAGTACGACGTTGCCAAAAAACCTTTAAGGACGTTAGACAATAGATGGAAGAATTGAAACGTATAACCGTAAACCTCCACCCATGAAGCCTTTCGCCAAACATCGGTCAATGGCAATAAGATCTTATTAACTTGTTGCAAGACTTCTTACCTATGTTCATAAGCAACTCCTAGCACAAAAATAGAAGAGGCAAATGTTGCGCAAGGGAACTCATCTCATCTCTGTGTTCAGTAGAATACCTCGTAAAAATTTTTAATCTCACCAATCGACCGGCAAGTATGACGTCGCTGAACAATGTCAAGGAAGTTCGACGCGGGACGGAAAAATTTGAAAAGATCTCCAATGCTAGAATCCCTAGGAGTTTATATACTTTTGGCCAACAAACCTACATTTTGAAAGCTGGTCATAAGCGAAAACATCGAAACTTAGATGATTGGAAGAAACAGCTAAATCAGAATTAAACTGATTCAGCCAAGGCTGCAGCCGTAGTATATCAACAGAAGACGAGATGACAAGTATCAACTATTTCAACACCTCAGAACAAGTTTTAAAAATTACGAAACCAGATCAAACGGGAAGGATATCCACATCCTAATTTGTTATTCACAAAGCAACTAGAAGTAGTAGGTACAACCAGCTCAACTGTAAAGTGAGCTGGCGAGCAAAGCGCTCCTATTAAATACGGAGAACTGTCAGCTTTACCAGCTAACTTCAAAGTTGTGCTAGACTGTGGTAATCGACATCAGCAATCGTATCAAGGAATTAATCGTAAAGGTTCATCTTCGCCAAAGCTTCTTTTGATTAAACTGATCACCAACTTTGAAGGATTCAGCTAGCATGATCCGGCATGGAACATGCAATGTATTCTTACGAAAATCACACATGACCTGTAGAATGAGTTGTTTGTCATTATAATGACACATGTCGCAATTCGCGTGAGGAATTAAACAGAGATCGCGAATACGTGAGCACTGAGCAGCGATGTTGTCAGCTATAAGCGGCGTTCTGTTCACGCGACATTAACCTCTCGACAACTCAATCTCGCATTCTGCATTATTCCGCATCCCTGAAGATTCCTTCTACAAAGTGACAGGAAAACTCTTTTTTTTTCCTTTCCAAATGAAAATATCACTTTTTTTTCTCTACGAAATAGCTGAGCTCTGGGAATAGGGAGATATAGGGAACTTTGCACCCTACGGAGTAAAGGAGTGGCGACATCTGATCGGCACCCTCCACAAATCATTTTATAACCGCAAACTCGAGATCAATGTGAGCTCGTGCCGATACCTTTTATCAACCTACCTTCTTCAAACCGCAACTGAAGATGAAGGGAATTGTTATTGCGTACCGCTAATGGTACCGTATCCTGCGGTAACCAAATGCCACTCTCAAAGCTCTTATGTCCTTGTCTTTGCGGAAAACCAAAAATCTACAAATCTCCATCAATCACTGAGAATTAGAGAGGAGAGTATAGAGATGTGCAAAGACTTAGATTGGTTGGTTTTAAACTTAAGAGAAAAGAGGTGAAATTTTCTTTGAAGTCTCTAAAAAGTTATAGAGTACGTAGTAATTCATCGTAGAAATGCATAGAAACAGTTTCAACAGTCCAGATATAGGAACACTGATCTCAGTAAATAATACTGAATACATAATAAGACTCCACGTGCAATTTATCATTGAACAATCACCAACAATTCTCCAGAAGCGGTTTTTTAGGATTGCAAATTCGAAAATAACGCGTCATTAAATACCAAATGCGGTACCATTAAGAATCCGAGCGTGCGCTTAATGGGATTTTTTTCATGAGTACAAATTTTCGTCTCGATTGCAAATTCGCCGCGGACAGATCGGATCTCAACAGCTTGTCGCGATCTCTCGCCGCGATCAAAGAGATCCAGAACATTTAATTGTATAATACGCCATTCGAACCGACTACTTTTGCGCCAGTAATGTGAGCTGAATAAACACCAGGTTACCCTCTACCGAAGAGAGAGAAAGGAAAAACCAGATGATGAAGGGAAAGAGAAGGAGACGGGAAACACATTAGCATCCCAGACAATGAGTTTGCGAGCAGCGAATGCAGATTATAAATCACAAGGCTAGGAGCTTATTTCGTACACGTTGGGATCGTTGTAACAAAATGTTACCGAAATCAGCAATGTGAAACAAATCTGTAATCTCATATAAACCGAAAATCTTGGAAAAATTAGGGTGATGACGTTAAACATCCTTTATTCATTTTATCAACATGTCCACAAGGGTGGTCCAAAAATTTTTTATATTTAGAAGTGGCGCAAGACTTCATAAGAAAAAAGATTTTTTTGTAAATTTTATTTAGAATTCTCAATATTAGGTGAATTGAATTCGAAATTCACCATTTCTCTTCAGAATAAGTCACAGAATGCGAATAAAATATTTTTTTTCAAATATTATTGCTTTTAGCTACTTCTTCTCAGAGAAGGGTTAGAAAGTCAAGGTTTTTTCTGAATTTTTCAACTTATTTTCAACGTGTCAGTTGAAGCGAGGTCATATAACAACATTCTCTCAGAATAATGCAACAAAGTTGCGGTTTTTTCTGAAATTTTCAACTTTTTGTCCACTTTCCACTTATGATGAGTAATTATTTCATGATTTAGCAAAAATAGTTGTTTGAAAAAAATTTTATTATTTATAGCTATCTTCTAAATTAGTTCTACATAGCTACGGTTTTTTTCCTGAAATTTTGAACTTTGTATCACTTTTCAATTAGAGTAAAGTACCAATTAATTCATGTTAACAAACAAATTATTTAAACAATTTATTATCATTGCTAATAATATTTTCTTTGCTTAATGATAGAAAATTGCGGTTTTTTCTGAAATTCAAAATTTTACGCCCATTTTTCACTTGAAGTGAGTTAATATTCAATTTAATTTACGAAATTAAACAATTTATTATTCTTTATGACCATTTTCTCTTAGATGAGTGCTAAAAAGTTGTGGTTTTTTCTTAAATGTTTAACTTTGCTCTACCTTTTCAGCTGTGAACAAATAATAAATAAACAGTAGAGAGAATTATATCTCACGTAGTATTGTATTTTTCTAAGTAAATTATTTTTGTTCTTTTTTCAATGTTGAGGAAAATAATTAAAGCAAAAGAGCTCTTCTACAAAAGAAACAAAAAGAAAGAATGGAATAAATAAAAGTAGGTGGGAGGACTAGGTCTGTAAATTACTTGTAAAAGTTTCGTTTTTAGTTACAACGAAAAATGTATTACAATGCGTAAAAAAATAATTTGGAATTTCCCCTCCAGAGAAGGATGGGGGTGGGGGCTTATATTAAAATATTTCCAATTCCAAATTATCTTTTTATACTTTGCAAAGAGCAAAGTTAAACATTTCAGGTAAAACCACAACTTTCTAGCAATTATCTAAGAGAAAATTGTCATGAAAAATAATTAATTGTGTTCATAAGCATATTTGTTAACTCGCATTAACTATTACCTCACTAAGTGAGAAAATGTTAAAAAGCTTAATAGTTTAGAAAAAAAATCGCAACTTTTTAGCACTAGTCTGAGAAAAGATAGGTATTAACAATAATAATTTGTTTAAACAATTATTTTTGTTAAATTAAATAAAATATTAACTCACTTCAAGTGAAAAGTTGGCAAAAAGTTTTAAATTCTGGAAAAAAACCACAAGTTTCTATCATCGAGCAAAGCAAAAGTAATAAATTGTTTAAACTATTTGAATAAACATCAAATGATTAGTATAAAGTAGTATTCCATGTATTTGAAACAATCTGCGTTATAAAAACCGCAAAAAAATCATAATTAGCACCAAAAACTCGAAAAACCCATTTCTTCACTCATGGTGTTTTTTTGGGACCGTATAAAACAGACTTATGGGGGTGATATTTGAAAAGTAATATTTCATTCGCATTCTGTAACCAATTGTAAAGAGAGATGGTGAATTTCGAACTCGATTTATCTAATATTAAGTTTTCTCAATAAATGTTACAAAAACGTCTTTTTTCTTTTGGGAAATACGTGTTAAACTTCACGGGGCTTGCGGCACCTCTGAGTATTTTTTTTAACGAAAAAAATGCATTTTTTTGTGGATTCAAACAAATTTCCGGGCGTTTTGCAAAAAAATTCGAAATAAATTTTTCTAATGCATTTTTGGACCACCCTAATGACCACACTACCTCAGTCTTCTAACCTCGAAATCAAAAATTCTTCTAAACCACATTCCAAACCGCATAAACAAATATTTATCACCGCTCTTGAGTATTTCAGGAGTACTAGCATTTGCACCCGCAATCCTTATCATTCTCATGTTTCTTTTAATTCTTCTTCTCTCTGGAGTCTCATTCACACATTCCCACCATTCCTTTCTCAATCTACTTTCGGGTATGCTTCCATTCACTATCAACTAAGTCAGCTCATTCAATCTGTTGCAATATGTAGGCTCCTTTTTTCAACAGCAGAATGTCCTCAAAGACCAGATTTTGTGTAACTCATAAATGGGGGTACCATTTCCCCTTCAGCAGTTTGACAACATCTTTCTAGACGAGTTAACACGCCGAACGGAGATATTGTGACAGGGATAGCAACACGGCTCTCGCCACAAATCGTGACGCAGGATTGCCGCAACGAGATCCGTCGCAGTCGTTATAAGACAATAGTCTCAAGTTGCTGACGATATGGCTGGACCAGTGTTGTGGGAGGAACCCTGCAAACTCATTCCCAGCAACGAAGACCTCGACATTTCTCGCCACGAAATTCCCTAAACGCTCGATCAGATTGACGCTCGTGAAATTCAATTTCAACTTTACGGCAAAGTGCAAGATCGGTTCAAGATCGGTTCAAGATCTTTCTATTTCCCTCGTTTCATTCTAGGATCTAGGACAATCTAGGATCCTAGAACAATTTCACATTGTTCTGCTTGTAAAAATGTAACTCCTTCACTCAAAAGTTGTGACGATCATAAATGTTCAAGTCTTCCTGAAAGCTAGATGTCTTGAGAGCCGTCGTTTCTGTGGATAAATGTGCAGCGCAAAATCCGAAAGAAACAATCAAGAGTTTTAGTGCCCTTGCAGTCCAGGGACTGGCTCGTGGGAAATAATGAACCGCTAAGTCGGCTGGACATAGAAGTACTCCATCCTCATAGTTAAAGACTCGTTATTAAGGTTAAATGCTCTTGAGGAACTATTCCTTCATCTGCAGATTTATTTGAGCCCTGCGGAGGGATATCACACTCAAAAGAAGCAGATTAGTAGCAAGGCGTGGGAGGCTAAGTACGTTCTGCTCTAAATGGAAACGCTGATCCTTAAAAGAACAGCGATTTGTCGTCATTTAATACTGGAACAAAAATAAGACACCAGGAAGTAAGAATCTTCATGTAGCAATTTTATACTCGGAGTATCCTTATCTTGAAATATGAAACAAAATATAGAACAGCCGTCAAAGGCGGGACATCATAGGAATAAATAATGCTGACATCCATCAGGATGATTATAATCGAAGGGGTTTTATCAAACTCGATATGATTTTTGTTGATGAATAATGCGATTGAAGTACATACCAGTTCATGCTCAAAGATGTGAGAAGAACACTAGATTTCTCGACGTTCTTGACATTCAGAAAACTATGAATGGTTGGAATAACGAAGATATACCCTCAGCGTTGATTAGTGATCGTGATTAAGACGAACTAAAATGTAATCGACTGCCAGAGTCTGCATAAATTGGCTCTATAATTAAGATTGCCACTCACATTCTCCAAGATCTACTACGGCAATCATCAGGAAGTTTTCGCATACTTGCGAATCAACACCTAGGGAGAAAAATCATGATTTATGGCAATGAGCATAGGTTCTCCTTGGTGCGTAAATATGTCTCTGAAAAGTGAGTTCTCCATATAAGTTTCTTAGTACGATCAGATACGCACAGGCGTACCTGAAGGATAGTATATACTGATTGAGAGGGACTTGTTCAATTCCGCCCTCAACTCATTTGAATTTTGCGTAGTTGTCAACCGATCGGTTGTGTGTGGCGACTAATCGCGCTATCTTTGCGAAAGTCTTGCCGCAAGTTAACCCCATGACCGACGATGGCGAAAAGATAAGTTTTCCCTTGCTGCGCCAAAGTTAAAAAGTTGAGGGAGGTATGCAAACGATGCACTTTACGTCCTTCTAAGGTTTAACTAAAAAGCTCTACGCGCTATTCCGTTACCTGCTCGTGACTCAAGAGTTTTTGAATTTGCGCGATTTTGATCGCAAAAAAGCGTGTTTGCGTCAAGAATGCCCAGATTGTATCTTTGGAAGTCATTGAAGAGACGCTTGTTTGTTTTCATTTAGCCAGCTTCACTTCTTTTGATATTTTTATATGCAAAGCAGTGTGGGGTTCAACCAAACTTCATTAGGCACAACAAACATCGTAGAAAATGATACTTATTAATATAAAAAATGTCGGTTCTAATTTTTATTCACAAGGTTTAATTGTACCTGCTCAAATCCGAGTAAGCGCAATAGGATCAATCTTTATCAAAAGAGATTTCGATTTGCAGGGATATAAAACAGCTAAGATAATAGTCGTAGAGAAGGAGATGAGAACTGGGACTCCATTTTGGTTCCATGATCTTCCTTGTTTCTCTCTGCTCTTTAAAAGAATGGAAACGATAACTAGGAAAAAACTTTCTCCCTGCCCACACTGCATAGAAATGGCAAACGATCCCATCTTCTGCATATTTTCCTACCAACCTATCTCTATTCTACGACCCAGTAGATGAAATTTCATAATCTGAACCTCCCACGTCTTACGGAAAAATTGTAGGGGCTGTTCAAATTCCACTCTGCAAGAGAGATTGTAGAAGAAAATAAAGTTCGACCAATAGAGAAAGGTTGCACTATTCCAGATCAGGTGGAAGTCCTCACTTTAACCGAAAGGAAGAAAGGCAGTTCGGTGGTGGTCGGAGGAGATTGTCGGGGATCCAATCGGCGAAACGTGGCACGTGGTGAAGCCTTGCTTGAGATTCACCTGCCGGTGGCGTGCGGCCTCCCACCTTGGGCCCACTGGTGATTTCAGATCAGCAAATAGCAACCGAAGACTGCCGAAAGTTCACGAAGACAAGTATCAAGCCAGGGACTCTGAACGAGAACCCCTCCACACCACCCCCACCCAAGAGAGAGAGGCTATTTACCGCTAGGCCAGGACAAGATAGGATGACCTACTTTGGCAGGCTCCTCCTAGGAGAGGGGCTTCCATTTCAGCCTCTTGATTTCTGATCGGAAAAGTCGGCTTAACTTCTTCAACCAATCCGTGCTTCGAACCTCAGGCTACGTCTCACCATCTCATCCTGCGTTCAATGTGCTTGGAACATTTTTCTAATGGAGTTTGAAATGATTTCTGATTTGTAAATGAACTGCTAATTGTTTATTAAGAACTGATGGAAATTAGGATCAGTCGGAAAGCACGTTTTCTCAGTTCCAGCAAAAAAATGTATCAAGGGAACTTCAGATTGGAATTGGTTGAAG
Organism: Neuroterus valhalla; assembly: GCA_011762715.2. NCBI lineage: Eukaryota > Metazoa > Arthropoda > Insecta > Hymenoptera > Cynipidae > Neuroterus > Neuroterus valhalla. Next base: position 11,432 of record WSXT02146566.1, read on the forward strand.
CAAATTTCTGATTGAAATTGAAATTGATTCGAAAAATGTTCCTAATATTCATTCGGTAATGAGAAATAAATGTCTCATTAAAAGCCGTTTCAAGGCTTCACTACGGTGTACTGCGTCTGCAAGTCCAATTTCAAACAGTTTCAAACATTTGCAGTTGAGTTATGACGCTTGAACAATACTATTCCGCGCCTTAAAGTGCTCGTCACTCTATTTTATCAGGGCCCTTGATTGAAAGAAATCCCCGCATAGGGGAAACAAGTCAAGATAGTCGATTGGGCGAGAACTAATGTGTTGGACATTTTCAGCGACTATTGGGATAATTGCAACTACAGTCGAGGATTACTCGATACAAGGCATAGATAGGGGACTCTACGATTTGAAACGGTGCCGCCACATGAGTCTGGGAGGAGTAAAACAAGAAGCTAGGGGGTCATTACTGGGAAACACCTAGCATGACTTATGGGAGACCATAGCAAGAGTTCCGAAGCAAGAAATAGCGGGGATCCCGCACCGCGTTTCAGCTCACGCGATGCATAATTCTTCTACTTGTGCGCGTCCACACCAATCAGCTTGCACACTTCTTTTTCATGATTACCTGTAGCACACGCTGCTTTGCTGCAGGTATGTACGTCGATCAGCTTCTTGTTGAACCTGAAAAATTGTTCGAAAAAAGCACCCATAGCACATCAAGGCACCTTGAGTGTTGAAGGAAGTCGATTATCTGGACATTGACATTTGATTCCGAATGTCAAAATTAGGATGACTTCCAGATAGAACCAAGATAAATTCATGATTTGTTTTTTATGGTCAGACAGACAATAATTTCTCTTTAAATATTCACAGATCATCAGATCTCCTATCAGGATGACCCGAATAACACTGCTGTTTCTATTTACAAAACCTAAACAAAGTCTCTTCCCTCCATGAAAATTCAACATTGATTATGTACAGACGATGCTTCAAGCTACTAGTACGTTAATGATCCTTTATCAGGTTTACGTACCGAAACCTTGTTACCACTTCCTCTAAATCATTAAGTTTTGTCATCGTCCCAGACTTGAAAAGATTGTTCGCAGTAGTCAAAAAGATTCCAAAGGGATGAAGTATAACAGCGGAGGCTTAGTGTCAGGATAATCAAAGCGACACACTAGCATTGTCCACTTCCAAACATCCGTAGGATTTCGAGCGATAGGAATTCAGGATCCAATCAGAAGTGTTGTAACATCCCTTGCCTTGTGAATATCATGATTAAAGTATGTAATCTCTAACGATATTTGCAAGTGACTGGTGGGAAACGGGCGATTCCGTAATTGCTAACAGATATTTCGGGTTTTGCTGCCATTATATTCGAATTAATTATATCACTAATGAGGCACTTACGGTATTACGATGGGACGAGCGCGTGACGGATCCGCTCCAGCTAACGAGCGTGTTTAATCGGATCGTTCGTAGGGTATTATATTCTCAGACAAAAAGCAAATACGCGTGCACACGCCTTTTGGTTTAACAGTGTCGCATTTATGAATGATAATTGGATCCTCGATATGCCTATTCTCTTTTTACGTCAACTGCAAAAATGTTCTATAATATCTACACATGTATAGGGTTCATTCTTCACTTATTTCTTGACAGTTTAAATATATGATTAATTTGTTCGCGCACATAATTTGCAAAGCTTAGTCCTCTCTCTCTCTCTCTCTCGCTCTCTCTCTCTCTCTCTCTCTCTCTCTCTCTCTCTTTCCCAAGCTTGGGGAATAGGTCACTCAAAAATATCTTGACCCTAATTACTGTGAATCGTGTGCATCAGACTCAAGTGAACCGCAGTTTGTTGAAAGGTATAAAGTTTAGTGCAGCAATAACGGTGACTAGAAAGGTCGGCATTGTTGGGAGTGTGGTCTTGCTGCGATTTGTTGGGGAACGACGCAACTGGTGTAAAAGATGTAGGCTGGGAGTGTATTATTATTCCGTTATTAATCAAGTTCTCTTACTGCATCTGCCTGTCAGGTGGTAGCAAAATGCTCTTCTTGCGTGGCCTCAAGAGCAAACACCATGCGGCCATATCGATATGATGCATGGGGCGCCATGTGGCGTCAACCGCTTCTTGTGGTTCGATTCCGTGGCTAATGTCTGTAAATCGATTAACACGCGTCGTGTTTGTTCACGGTGTACAGGTCAAGACATTAATTCCATTCGTTTGCTCAACATAAAGAGAGAAAAGGTTACTGTATCATAAATAGCTTAGAATTCCTGTTTCCTCAGATTTTCCACATCTATAGAATTTCAAACACCCAGTCTTCATTGATTGTCTAAAAATCACCTGAAAGAAGTCTCAGATGAATTATCATTTATCATTCAGTGAGAGTCACGACTTCCACAACTACACGTAAACTCATTTAACTTTACAATAAACTTTCAAAGATTCAAATAAAGTTTGTGTCCATAGGGAGGACATAACATATAGTCTGTATGTACCAGAGAAAATATGCGAAAGAATAGTTGAAAACACGGAATCAATATAACTGGCGTAAATCTGCCCATACCTTGCGACCTTTCACCGGGGATCTTTTACCGTTAAAGTTTGGTGCTCACATCTTCATACAGTTGCATATTTTCACTGAAAGTTTCCGCATTTGATAGATGGTTTTCAATAAATGGCAAAAATCGCGAGGTATACAAAAAATCGACAGATTGTTTTTCGATAGGGGACCTTGTGGTTCAAAAGTCAAAGAGGAACGTTACAATCGATAAACTATTTTCGCCACAGTAGGTAAATTATTTCCGGGTGGCTGAGGTCTCGCTTAAAACTGTTTTTTCCACTTATAGGCATCCATCTTTTTCCGACGGGAATTAACTGCTGAGGACGTATAATTTTTTCGAAACATTATCCATTTTGCGATAAGAAAGCTTTCGTATACTCACAAGAACCTTGAGTAATGAAGTATTATGAATATGAACTCACCTGAAACAGAAAATAATATATTTTGTTAGAAAAATGAGATTGGAGCACTGAATTTAGACTAATTTGGCTTTTATTTGGGAAGATGACGGTTGAGAGCTTATTCCCTTGAACTCAACCAAGCTCATCCTTATTTCAACATTAAACTTGAGAAGTAGAATCATATCCTGCACAGTAATAAGCAACGCCAAGACTGAATAGATTCTTACTTTTAAAAAATCCATTTTTTACTTAGGTCTGTTCTACGGGCGCGGACTTAGCCCTCCACCCGCCAGCGTAAAGACGACTGTTGACGGGACCTACATAGACAATATTTGCGTCTCACTTTTGTCTAAAATTTTTCCCCCTATCACCCATTTCACGCGCTCGTCTCTAGCCTCCCCCTAGATGTTGTTAGGAATACTGATGATGAGAAGAAGACAAATAGCCGCGTCTGTTTTTTTAATTTATTTTCACTCCTACCGTCTATCCTACTCGCGCGTACCTAGTCAACCTATCGCCGGTATAAAGACGACTGTTGATGGGACCTAGACAGCCATTACTTGCGTCTCACTTCTGTCTTAAATT
>WSXT02146567.1:0-10369 GCA_011762715.2 Neuroterus valhalla
ATCTCATAATAAAATAAAATGTGTTTATTTTTATTCCAAAAACATTTACAGAGATACAGAATTATGTTCTGGAAAGACGCAATAATTGTTTAAGCGATTTCCTTATTTATTTTAAAAAATGCATTATTCTGATATAGAATCTAGAATACTTTCAGAAAATTGTTATATTATCGGTATTTTTTTAACGTACTTAAATTTGCAAATACTAAAGGTAATCATGTTTAAGTAATGAACTTTTTTAAGAACAAGTTTTTTTTAAAAGGAAAAGAAATCCTATATGTGACATTCTTTTACAAATCGAACAGAGAATTGACCGACACATTTTTGATTGAGCTAATGCTTTTTCTACGGGTTCCTTATCGAAAAAGAGAAGATACGCATTTCAGGATTTTTTTTATTTTCCATTTTTTTTAGAAATAGAAAGGGTTAAATAGTTGAGAATTTGGGTGAAGACTATTTTTTCTAAATGCATGACTCCTGTTCTATTTGAGCTAGAGACATTATTATCTTTTTATTTGAAAAATAAAAGAACAAGCTTTAATAAAAAAATCAATTAAAAACATCAACAAATCCAAATTGTTAGAAGCAATCAAAATTTCAAAATGGATTTTAACTACTTTGACCCACATATATCAAGTTCTTAGTATTTTTATCATATTCTACACAAAATTTCCGAACGAGAATCATCTATTACAAAATGGTAGAATTTTTATTATTATCGGAAAAATTTATTATATCTAGCGGTGTCGAACGCGGTACCTAACACCGGCGCGCGTATCACATTGCACGGCCGAATTTCTCCTTTGAAATCGTTTTTCTCTTAAATATGAATGATTATTACATATTTTCAATTAAATAATCTTATTTGTTAGAAAAGATAACTTTATCGAAAATTCAAGAAATAAATAAATAATAAGAAGGAAAAGAAAAACATCATTATTGAAAATGTAGATTACTTCATTAGAATCATAAGGATTATTATATAGATTTCTTGATCGAGAGAAGAGTTTCTTTGGAATACAGTTGGAATATCAAACTGAAAGTCTATCCATGGAGACAAATTTAGAAAATAATACATTTTTGGAAGAAAAGAGACGAATTCTTCAGAAGGTAGTTGAAGTTTCTAGAAGGTAGTTGAATTCCCAACCTAGAAAGGTGAATCCTAACAAAAAAGGTAATTTTCAATCTTGAAATTTAAATTTTCTACCAGAAGAGATAAATATTTCCAATCCAGAAGGACAACCTCAATCCAAAATCATGAAATATTTACAAAACAGTATTGAATGGTTAACAAAAGAGGAAATTATGAAAAAAAAACCGAACCCATCCAAATGGACAAATCGTCTATCCAAGAAGACGAATTTTGAAAATAATAATTTTTTTTCAACAAAAAAGACGAATTTTCCAGAAGGTACTTAAACCTTCTGGAGGTTGGTTGCATTTTCAACCTGAAAAGTTGAGCTAAACGAAAAAGTTAATTTTAAACGTTAAAATATAAATTTCCTACCAGAAAAGATGAATGTTCCCAATCCAGAACGACAAATTACATCCAAAAGGATGAAATATTAAAAACAGCATTAAATTATTAACAAAAAAGTTATAATAAAGAAAACCAATCCAATCCAAGTGGACAAATCATTCATTCAAGAAGACAAATTTTGAAAGTAATAAATTTTTCTCAAGATAAAAGACGAATATGCTAGAAGTTTATTAAAGCTCCTGGAGGGTTGTTGGAGGGTTCTTGGATAGACGATTTGTCCATTTGGCTTGGATCGGTTTTTTTTATAATTTCCTCTTTTGTCAATCATTCAATACTGTTTTGGAAATATTTCATGATTTTGGATTCAAGTTGTCCTTCTGGATTGGGAATGTTTATCTCTTTTGGTAGAAAATTCAAATTTCAAGATTGAAAATTAACTTTTTTGTTCAGGATTTACCTTTCGAGATTGAAAATTCAACTACCTTCTAGAAACTTAAACTACCTTCTGAAAAATTCGTTTCTTTTCTTCCAAAAATGTATTATTTTATGAATTTGTCTCCATGGATAGACTTTCAGTTTGATATTCCAACTGTATTCTAAAAAAACTCGTCTCTCTCGATCAAGAAATCTATATAATAATCCTAATAATCCTAATGAAGTAATCCACATTTCCAATAATGATGTTTTTCTTTTCCTTCTCATTATTAATTCATTTCTTGAATTTTTAATAAAGTAATCTTGTCTAAATAATAAGATTATTTAATTGAAAATATATAATAATCATTCACATTTAAGAGAAAAACGATATCAAAGGAGAAATTCGGCCGTGCAATGAGATACGCGCGCCGGTGTGAGGTACCGCGTTCGACACCGCTAGATACAATAATCGTTTTCGACCGGGAATTTTACGTAAAATATGATAAAAATACATGGGGGTCAAACTAGGTAAAATCAAATAGAAAATTTTATTTGCTTATAACAATTAAAATTTGTTGATAATATTTCTGATTGATTTTTTTATTAAAGCTCGTTTTTTTACCTTTCAAATGAAAAAATAATAATGTCTCTAGCTCAGATAGAACAGGAGCTATGCATTTTTTTAAAATAGTTTTCACTCGAATTCTCAATAATTTAACCCTCCCTATTAGTCGAAAAATTGCAAAATAAAAAAAATCCTTAAATGCGTATCTTCTCTTCTTCGATGAAGAACCCGTTAAAAAGTATTAGCTCAATCATAAATGGGTCGGTCAATTTCCATCCAAATCTGTACGATTTGTGAAAGAATGTCCCATATGCGAAATTTGTGATTTAGAATTAATAATATTGTAAAATGGAAACAGTTGAAGATTATAAATATAAAATTCTTGATTAAATTACGTAAATCGAAATACAACTTTTTAATTTGAAAATACTTTCGAATAAAACGCGTTACTTTTTTCAGGAACATTTTTCAGCCGTAACACATTGCCAAGTTCTTTTACCGTGTTCTAAGCGAGATTGATTAGCCGAGGGGCAAGAGCGGTGAGGAATAAGTTGCGTTAGTTTAGCGGCTAGAGAAGATAGGTAGTTCGAATCCCGGCAGCGTGCCTTCCGATTATCCAAAGCGTAAAAAAAGTGCGATTAGTATTAGTAGTGATTGTGTGTGTTATCACGTAAAAAAATATATATTAATTGAAGATGATGATATTATAAATGTAAAATAGAATTTTTCTTTTTTTTTATTACCATAAATGGCTGTCTTGACAGTCCATGAACCCTCCATTGACTGTCTTCGAGACTTTAAGGTTGGAGTGTTCGACGGGTTACAAATTTATCTGCAGATGTTTTCTTGGTGTAGTCTAGAAATGCTTCATTGACTCGTACTAGGTTTTAAGAATTCTTATATTTTTTCAAGCATTACTTTCCTAATTTTCTAAATACGATATTTCCAAAATTTCAAGCACTTTTAGATCTATCCTAGAGTCACAGACTCGGTCAAGGAAAATTTCCAGGACTTTTTTTCCGTGTAGCACTTTCTTGCTTTGATGAACGAGCGAGCATCTTCCAGTTCTAGCCAACTTCTAGCTTCATCTTGCTCGATTCCGCAAGCAGCACTTTCTAGCGCTAACTTCTCAGATAGCTTTTCATTCTCCATATTTTTGGTTAAGGACCGTCAAGTCGTGTCGCGTGCGGTGGCATCATACCGTTAGGACGCCTCGATATAAGTTATTTTATTGTATTCAATGAGATTCGTACCATCTGCAATTGTGTAGTTTAATGTCATAAGAGAAATGATATTTACTTTACAGCTGTTACTCTATGGTGATGCAAATTTAGGTATCACATTCTACAATTGTTTAACTGAACTTGTGTTTTTATGTAGGTATTTTAATAGAATTAAGGAGCTGTCAGAGAATGTGAAGTCGGATAGATTTTCAGAAAGGTGGGGAATCTTACTGGTTTGCAAAGAAATTTTATAGAAATTATACTCAGAAATTCGAATAGACATCCACGTGGCAGGCGACACACAACAGATGAGAAACTTCTGTGTCTATCCATTTACAAGCGGTCAGCTGCAACTTACCGATACTTATGCACTTTCCTGCCTCTTTCTAGTCCATCATCAGTGAACAGGCTGCTTTCCAATATTCGTCTCGACACTGTGGGACGAAGTCTTCTTGAAACTCCATCTTCAGTACTCCATTAAAAACCGAAAGTTGTTGGTTTTGAGGACCAGGGAACAACGCGCATATACAAGTACGCGGATCACGCGCTGGTATTTATGTTAAGAAGAATTGAATCAGGTTGGAAAATTCCTCTAACATATAATTGTTGTGCTGCACAAACGACACATGCATGTGTCGTTGTGTAGCTGACCATGGTCAGCTGGTTTCGTGCATCAAGGATGTAGTGGGAGCAGTCACACAAGCTGGATTTAATGTTGCAGCAACAGTTTGTGACCAAGGGTCGTCGAATTTGAAGGCTGTGATATCATTGCTGTCAGATGCGGACAAAGTCAGGAAGGAGAAATAAAATATTGATGATAAAATATTATTCTAAATATTAATCATAAATAATTACTTTTTACCTATCTATATAAATGCATTTGACTAAAGCATTTTCGTTTTCTAAAGATTGTACGATCCTGATCGACGATGCCAAAATTGTGCCTCTTCACGACCCACCGCATATACTGAAGTGTATTTGCAACAACTTGTTGGCGAAAAATCTGGAGTTCGATATGAGGGCCAACTGCGATGAAAAAGACAGGAAGTTTGCCGCCTGGGATCACATTGTGAAAGCGTACTTGGTTGACGTGTACGCCCCTCGAATTAATCGCATGATGCCAAATCTGACAGATGAGCACGTTTACGTTGATAAAATCAATAAAATGGCCGTTAAGCTGATGATGCAGGTGTTCAGCAAGAGACTGTCGTCCTTCATGTACCTTCTCACGAGATCATCAGGTAATATCAAATTATCATTACAAGTCCTTATACTTCTGCTTTTGGTTATACAGAAATTGAAAATACGGATAAGTATTCACTTTTTTCTCAGGACTCTGGAAAACGTCCGTCGAAGATCTGCAAATACCCCCTGAAGCTCGAAACATAGCCTACGTTCCGGGACTGTTGAATGACATTGCTGACGGGATCAATGGCGACAACAAAGGAGACGGAAACGTTTGGCGATTTCCATGGAGTGAAGACGGAAAAGCAGGGCGAAAGCTGCTATATCAAAGATTTTCAACGACTACATTGGAAAATACGGCAAGCCAACAAAAATAGTCACTGATCATGGAACCCAATTTACATGGGATCAGTAACTATAGAAATGAAAACAAGAAATTGTGGCACTTATGCTGAATAATAAGGGAAATTTAAACTTTCATCGACGTGCCTCATACGATTTGACCATCGTCTATCAGAGGCAAAAGTTTGTGCTGGTGAGCTCCTTGCCCATCCTTGAGTAACCCATTCTTATAAGAACCCAAGGATGCCAGTGCCATGATATTTCTCAACAAAAATGGGGAACAAGGGGCGATTTATTCAGGCTAGGCCGAAAACACGAGACACAAAAGTCAGCGATTAATAGCAAAAATTTGGTAGGGTCTACACAATAATTCTTCTTTCGCTTTTGTGATCCTACTTTCTCAACATGGCTTAAAAAGATAGAAGGAAAAATGAATATCGAAGAACTAGAAGCTTTGGTAGATCCTGAGATAAGACATACTTGCCTTTCCAGGGAATTCGTGATCGAAAAATATTTCAAGATTAAGGGTTTGAGAATTTTAAAAGAGTGAACTTAAGTTTAACTTGGACGAGGAAACTGTAATTTTAGAATCAGTATCTTTTAGCATTGTTATTATCAATAGAGTTATTCGTTTCAGGTTTTATATCTATATATGTATTCAGTGAATCGAATCCAAACACTGAATTTTTTTTTCTGACCGAATAAATTTAATAATAAATGTAAAATAATTGAACCCCTAGAAAAATTTCAATCTGAACACAAAGAATAAGTTTTATCAAAAGCTGACAAAGGGAACATGACTGTTGCAACAGAACGTACTAATTATATAGCAACCATTGAAAATATGTTAAAAAATGATATTTTATACAAAAACATTAAAACTAGTCTCGTTCTAACTTTAGAAAATAAATGTAATGATATTGCTATTAGTTGGGAAAAGAAAAGATTCATAAACGAAAACACAGCATACAAATTAAAGACTCACAATAGTGTAGTTTTAAAAGCATACGCTCTTTCAAAAGTGCACAAACTAGATTCAAAATGGAGAATAATTGTATCAGCAGTTGGATCTCCTACTTACAATTTAGCGAAATACATCTTTAATTGTTTAAAACCCATCTTAGGTAAAACTCAAGCGTTTGTGAGGAATAGTTGGGATTTAAAAGAAAGCCTTGAAAATATCAAGATTCCTGTTTCACACACCATAGTTTCATTGGATGTAATAACCATGTATGCTAGCATTCCAATAGACCTAGCATTAGATTGTATTGAAGAAAAATTGAATACAAACCACAACTCAACTAAAATAACTAAAAATGAATTTTTAATTGCTACTAGAACCGTCCTAAACAACACAGTTTTTTCGTTTTACAACAAGGTTCATAAACGAATCTCAGGTTGCCCAATGGGTTCTCACTTATCCCCCATTGTTTTAAATTTGGTTATGGAAGACATTGAAAAAAGGGCTCTTGATTTTTTGAGTTTCACTCCTATTCTTCACAAACGGTATGTCGATGATATCTTGGCTATTATTCCATCTAATAAAATTGATAAGTTCTTAAACACTTTCAACAACATTGAAGATTCGATCCAATTCACTTTGAAAAAGGAAACAATAATTCTATTGATTATCTCGACCTTATGATTCTTAAACTCCTGAAGGAAACTTAATTACCAATTGGTACAAGAAACCTTCATGGTCAGGACGTTATTCAAACCATCACTCTTACCATTTATTTAGTCAGAAGGTTGGTCTAATAAAAGGTCTTATTGACAGATGTGTCAAATTAGGTGATATTCAATTCAGAAAAGAAAACCTAGATCAATTAAAGATAACTTAGTACAAAATAATTACCCACTTCACTTAATAAATAATATCATCAAAGAGAGAATTCAGAAAATTTATTATAGTTCTTCGAAAAATAAAAAATGGATTGAAATGTACAAGAAGACTGACCTCAAAGTCTACTTACCATATGTTGAAGGTCTTTCTGAACGCCTTAGATGTGCTCTCAGAAAATACAAGATAAATGTTCATTTCACAAACAACAATACTCTGAATCGATACCCTCTTTTAAAGAATAAATATATGGATAGTAAATAAAACTTATCTGGACTTGTGTATTTGATAAAGTGTAAAGGTTGCGACAAAGTTTATATTGGTGGAACTGGTAGAAGACTTAAAACTTGCGTCAGCGAACATAAACGTGTTTATGAATTAGGAGAACAGAAAACTGGCTTATCACAGCATGCGTGGCAATTTAACCATAATTTTAATTTTGAACTTAAAAATATTAATATTTTAGCTCGAGAGAGCAATACTCATAAAAGGAGAATCACTGAATCTATTTTCATAAATAAATATAACAAAGTTTCTATCAATTTAAAAACCGAAATATTAAATATTAACAAAATCTATCAAAGCATCTTATAAAGATGAGTCCATACATGCCAAACAATTTATTTATTAATTTTAAATTTCATTATTTTGGCGCGCTTCCTCATTTGGTGTTTCTACATAAATATCCGCCTTCCTAATTACTTATCGTGAAACGACAGTACCTCTAATGTGTTTGTTAGTCCATGCTATTGTTCTTCCGAAGCACTATCACATAATTGTATAATGGATTGAAAAATTCTGAACTCTGAGGCCTTGTAAAAGCTTAAGAGTTCATTCAAAACATGTAACGTCCGTCGCAACAAAAATCCTTTGTTATATAATATGGAATTTTAATTATATTGACCATCAAACTACTTATTTGGAGACTAATGTTTGTCCGCTACAAAAAGAAAAACATATCCATATTTTCAAACTCTTCCACATAATAGGTAACGAATTTTTATTTTTATTATTTTATATATTTTGTATTTCAAAATTTGAGACGATTTATTTTTACATGAATGTAATTTTAATTTAACATAGATTATTGACTACCTTTGAAGAAGACCTGCAATAAGGTTGAAACGTACGTAGGATTTTCATAGTTTTGACAAATAAATGAGATTCTAACACCTAGATCTATTTCTGATTATTGAACCGTAGGACCAAAGAAATCACACAATTTACTTCGTTTCAGGTTTGCTGGGACCACTCCTCTTTACTCGAAAAAAATTATAATTAAGGGAAAAAGAATTATCAATATCTCTGAACTCAGGCGTCGTAAATTCCAAATAGAACACTATTTATTAAGTGAGAGAATAAAGAATAATGTTACAACTAGTAGTATATTTTTTTTCAACTTTCATTGTACTAGCTTTCATCAAGCGACGCCAGACCTCAACAGATGTACATCGGTTGAGAAAACGAAACTGCGAAATCTATTGAACAAGGATTTTATTGTTGTAAGAGGTATAAAAATACGGTTACCATAATTTATATTGTAAGACAGTATGTAAGGTATTTGCAATTGATGATCAAAGATTCATCATTGAATGTAATAAGTATGTTGAAGAATTTCCTCCTGTTTCAAAAAAAACATTATACTGTTTGTAACTTAGTAAAAAAACAGTCTACTCCTGGACATGCAGTTCATTATAAGTGTTGAAATTATGATAATAATTGGCAGCACTCCTCTATACTATGGCTACATGTCCAGAAGTGAGGTAAGGATCGAAGCAGCGCGCGTTCTTGGTAATAGGCGTTCACATACAAGTTGTGTGTGGCTACGATATAGGAAGCGACGAATATCGCTGAGGAAGTCGAAGTCTCTTCGATTGTTTACAGAATTGTTAAGGGGAGGTTCTGGTCTTTTTTTTCAAAAATCGATTTTTCTCTTTCTTTTATTAAATGAAAGGTATGAATGTCTAGGATACGTGTGCAAAAGGATTTGTTGATCTGAAGCATATTTTTCGGATTGAAGTCTCTCGAACGCACGGAACTCGCGCACGCGGAGGGACGCTCAGGTACCTTCCTACCGCGCTGCCACAGATGAGCACATATGACGTTACGTGTAAAAGCTACCAAAATATGAAATTAACCAAAATGTGACTTGCTTTCTGTGGTGGTACTCTTAAAACGTGCTTTTCAGACTTGAAACATTAAACGCGTTCTTCTTGAAACCACTTTTTTCAACCCCTTGGCCAACCGTAACTCAGGATCTACAGATCCGATTTACTTCAACTAGAGTTTTCCTGAAGAGGTATGGTTTTTTGTATGGCTTCAACCTAAAATGAGTATGAAAATTGTTAAATAATGATTGTTTGACAAGATTGAAGTTGAAAGAAGTGGGTAAAAATTGAACGTTTTTTTCAAATTGACATGAATTTGATAATTTTCCATGAAGATTTATTAAAAAAAGGTTAAAGTCATAGGAAATTTCATAAATTTCACCAAACAATACTTTTGATTGATTTCCGTTCAGTTATACAAGAAGCTGCAGACTTGACACGAGCGGACGACGTCTCGCCGGGAGAGGTCCACGAGAGCCACCATTTCGGGGCCGGCATATTGAATTATGTAAAAAAAAAGTCGTTCTGCTTTCCAGAAACAAGACTTGATGAAACAATCAAAACCGGAAGTTTGTAGGTCTTCTCACCATCTCACAATAAATGATCAAACTTTTCTCCATTTTTGGCTGAAAAGACCAGAACCTCCCCTCAAATTTCACTCTTTGATACATCTATTTGAGAGTGCGTTTTTTATAATTATTTTCAGATTCTAATATTTAAGCGTTAGAAAAGACAAAGTTTTGGTCGAGAGTATTAGGATGAAAATCTAGCGCTGTACCTCTCGGATATTTTTTACAATCGTTCTTGTATTCTCATTCTATCTTCAGAATATCTTTCAGATCGTCCGATATAAATACGACCACATTTACAAGGAATCAAGTAAATGATGCGGGTTCTGAAATCACTAGTTGCTGTGTCTTTCTCTTTTTTTTAACGATGAAATGCGTCTTTCTCCTACTTGAAATCATTTGTATTCAGAGTGTTCTCAACGATTTTGAGGTTTTGTGCATGCATTTTCTGTTTTCAATTTCCCTAGGTAAACCTCCACTACGGCAAATATTTGGAACCTGTATATACCAAAGGTGTAATCACTCAAACTCAGCGTGCGAGAGGAAAAGGGAACAGCGATTCTGAGTTCTGAGCATCGTGAATACGACAGTGTTTGGCGCACCGTCAGTCTTGATGCGCTGCATTCATATATATATATTC
>WSXT02146578.1:0-10368 GCA_011762715.2 Neuroterus valhalla
ATGTAATCTTGTGAATCCTTGGTTACTTTCTGCTTGGACCATCTCTCTCCTCTAAATCCTCTACAAATATTTAATCTCTCCTCTGTGCTACTAATTACGCACACAAATAGTTTATAACAATATTTTCTTATTCCTTCCAATTTTATTGAACATAAATTCGATTTCTTTTTTTCTCAACATTTTTTTTGTTTTTTTGTGTAAAATTGAACTATTGAGGGAAAAATTTATGTATTCCGTTAAAAATGTGATTATTTGATGGAGGATCCATCCATTTCAAATCCATGTATTTTGTAAAAAAGAAAAAAAAAATATTGTTTTTGCTGACATTTCATATCCTTGATTACGAATATTAATGGTTTGCAGAAATTTCTCTGTCCCGTTTTGAAGAAAAATTCGCTTGAAATTTCCTTTTTTTCTTGACCATGAAATTTTTTTTGGTTGCAAGTTCAACCGTTTGGTTGATCATCAATAGGTTTTCATTAGGAATTCAGATAGCTTATTCAGAAATTATCCTTTTCAGTGGAATTATACTCTTCAATTATTCCTTGGGAATTCAAATTTCTTTGCTAAAAATTAAATTTTTGCTTGAAGATTCATAATTCGAGATAAAAATTTCAATCCTTCGTTCGAAATGTTACTATCTGGTGATAAAGTCAACAATTCTGTTATAAATTTCCAAAATTAGAATGCTTCGTTTGAAATGAATGTATTTGCTGTTTAAATAAAGATTCAATCATTTTGTTAAGATACTGTTCTCCTTGCAATTTTTCTCATGGGTGTCAATTTTAATGTTTCATTTTTGGTTGAAAACGGATTTTTGTTTTTAATCAAAATCTTTTGATAGAAATTTATTGCTTTGGTTAAAGATTCATTTGTTTTGTTGATGATTTGGATATTCTGTTTTATATTTAAAAAAAAAAACAATTTGGAAATTTTGATGCTCCCTTGACAAGGAAATCTTTTTTGGTTGAAAATTCTCAAGTTTGGCGAGAAATCTCATGTTCCCCCAGGTTTTGAGCATTTTTAGCTGTAAAATGTATTGATAATAATTTTGTTGATTGGGATTATAACGTGTTTGGAACAATATTATTTTTTTCTTTAAATTTGAATTCACTGTAAATCTACTTATTTTTTCTGTTTGGAAATTATTTCCCTTTTATAAAATCGAATTATTGATTGGAAGATGTATTCCGTTAAAATGTATTGCTTTCGTTGAAGATCCATGTACTCCGTTAAAAAGATGAATATTTTGGTTAAAAAAATTTTTCTCTTTAGGTCGGAAACTAATTTCCCAAATTCATTTATTTTTTTAAAATATATTGTTTTTGGACATATCATTTATATCTTGAATTACAAATATTAATTTTTTAGAGTGGATTCCTTTTCCGGTTTGAGAAAACAATTTGGTTGAAATTTTCTTCCTAACGTGACTGAGAAATCTTCTTTGGTTGTAAATTTAACTATTTTTTTGAAAATCATCTTTGGTTTCGGAAAATCCATCTTTTTCATTGAAAATTCTATTTTTTCGTTTAATAATTTGAATATTTTTTAGAGGATGTAAAATTTTTCTTCAAAATTCAATAAGGATATTAAGAATCCCAAATCGCATTTAATATAGCTTTTGAGCATTTTTGAATGGGAAGTGTATTCATGATCAAATACTAATCGGGTAAAAATAAAAGTCTGGACATAAGGTAAAAACGGGTACTCATCAGTCCCGATTCGAAATTCTATCCAAAGCTTGGCTTGAATAGCGTTTAAGAACTAGTCCGGCCTTACCATTTCTCAAACAGCACCTAATCAGGAATGGGAAAAACTATACAGGATCCTGACAAATCCTGATCTTAATCTCGACCTAGGTACATTCAAGAGAAAACATTCCAATCTGCAGTACCATAAAAACGGAGATTTTATTTCATTTTTTTTTAATGACGGTACTTATTCTCGACTTTTATGCCCCTCAAGTACATGATGTACATTTTTGCCTGACGCATCTCTCCTTCCCCCTACTTCCTTGTCCGAGGCTCATCCTCGTTAATTCACGATGCAGCGAAGATGAAATTGGCAGAAAAGGACTCGGAGCGAAACGACGAACGTTGTACCCTATTCGAAAGGATTTTTACCGCGGAGGGTGGTAAGAAGGTGGAAGGGGGGAGAGAGGGAGAGGGGATGAGAGCCACGGCCCTTGCCTTGGGCACAACACGACCCGTTTCAAAGGCACGTAGGGCCAGGCAAAGGGTGCCTTGGGAGAGAAAGAGAGACCGAGAGGAAGATCAAGTTGAAAAGATGAGGAAGGGGGGAGGGGGGGGGGTGCAAAGGGAAAGGGCGCGCCCTAAAATATGTGAACCCAGAGGCGCCTCTCGGACTCCTCGTTACATCCTGCCAAAACGCCCCAGGCGAATGGTCTGTCTGTGTCTGTATATCGTATGATACAAAAACATCACATTATTTCTCTCTGCGCGCGGTCGAAGCAGGAGACC
This sequence comes from Neuroterus valhalla, assembly GCA_011762715.2. Lineage (NCBI taxonomy): Eukaryota > Metazoa > Arthropoda > Insecta > Hymenoptera > Cynipidae > Neuroterus > Neuroterus valhalla. The sequence continues at coordinate 2,481 of WSXT02146578.1, forward strand.
TCGGGGCATATTCTATACCTCTCGCAACCCACCTTTCCACCACCTCTCTCCACCCCCATGTTTGCCTCCCACTCCTCCATCCCCAGCATTTCTCGGCGAAATTACGGATTCTGTATATGAGTTCAAATTGGCGAATTGACCATAAACAATGACAATCGAGAGGAAAGATGTAATTCGGAATCGAATTGGTACAAAGTATGGGTTTTCAATTTGACTGACGACACCTTCAGTGGGTACAACCATTGAAACAGCCTAGCTCCACACTTTGTACTATTTTGGTAAGAGTTATACAAAAATAAAAAATCTCGACTCAGAATTGATTTAAAAATATGAGCAGGCTATCAAATGGGAGATGGGCAAACATAGAATTTGGTAAAATTGTGCTTGTAACAAAACTTCTATAACCTTTTACTTTAATGGTTGGTAAAAGTTACAACAGTTCATGCTTTTTTATATTTTCCTTGGTAAGCCGGTAAAAACAACATCAAATTTTTTTCCAATGTATATAATTTTGTGCATCTTCTTCTTTTCAGAATTTTTCAACCTTTCTCAACTACTAAAATTATTTAAAAACCAAGGTTTATGTATTAATGTGAAGTATACGTTTCATTATGCAAGTGAAATGAAAAAAACGCAATTTACAACGTAGGTATCGTAATGGAAAAAGAATTCCATGTTTTGACTTGTGGAAAATATTTTTATTTACAAATACATTCGCTTAACTATGTCGTGTCAAATTCAATGTAATTACATCTTTCTGAACTAAGAACAAACAATTATGGTTAAAACATTAGACTCACTATTTTAATTGAAAGAATATAAATCCTAAATGCATGATGTGTTCCTGATTAATATTGATAGGCTTAAGCTCTAGAGCACATGTAATCCAAAATTTAAAGTATTCCAATTCAATTCAACAACGTATACTTCATTTGTTTTAAATGATTCTACTAGTTTAGAATGTTGGAAGAAAGTTGAAAAGGAGGTCGACTTTGGGAGCATTTTTTGAACATCAGAAAAATTTTCGAAAATTTGTTGACGTTAGATTTAGATTTCTCGTGTGAAAATGCACAAAATTATATGCTTTGGAAAAGTTTGAATATTGTTCTTACCGCTCATATTTTCAACCTAACTCTGAGTCGAGGTTTTTTATTGTACAACCCTTACCAAAATAATACATGATGCGCCTTACACTACACGAAAATCGCAATCCCTAATGGATGAATTTCTCTTCTTTACATGGGATCTTTAGAGTATGTCTGTCTGTCTGCCTGTCTGTCTGTATATCTGTATGTCTATCTGTCTGTATGTATGTCTGTCTGCCTGTTTGTATGTATGTCTGGATGTATTTCTGTCTGTCTATCTATCTGCCTGGCTGTCCTTATGCCTGTATATGTATATACATATATACATACATATATACATGTATGTCTGATTGCATGTCTGTCTGTATGCCTTTCTACCTTTATGTGTGTATGTATGCATGTCCTTCTGTCTATCTGCCTATATGTCCGTCTGACTATCAACCTGTCTGTATGACTGTCCGTCTGCCTGCCTGTCTGTATGTATGTCTATCTGTCTGGTTGTATGTATGTTTGTCTGTACATATGTCTGTATGTATATCTGTATGATTGCATGTATTCCTGTATGTCCGTCTGTCTGTTTGTATGTCTTAGAGTCAGCCTGTCTGTCCGTATGTATGTATGTGTGTATGTATGTATGTATGTCTGCCTGTCTGTCTGTCTTTCTGTCTGTTCTCCTACCTGCAGCTCCTTTGTATAAATATCTTCAAACATCCGGAATGGATTTATTTGAAGCGCAGTATTTCGTAGAAACTACTTTAAAAAGTTTAGAACTGATTCAATGCAGTGTAAAAGAAGTTGAAGTAAAAGTCTCGAACTTTGTTGAACAGGCAACGAATGAGCTAGACAACAAAAAGCCAGGGGCCAAAAATTGCATTGAAAACGTTTTCCCTCAAAAGATAAATCATAGACAAAAGAATTACCGATAAACTTGCCTCAGATGACTCTATCTCGAATCCTTCAAGAATTACGAAATTACTGTTCATAATAGAATTTTCGATCTAACTATTCTAAGTATTAAAAGTAGATTTGAGAAACATGGCGATATTAGCAATGATCTGGCTTTCTTATCGCCAGTGAACTTTCCTTAGATTAAAAATATACCTGATGCGCTACAGAAGCTTCCGGACATCCAACTGCGATGATAACTCCATATGCTGTAAATTAAAGTTGTTCTTATTCGAAAAATCACTCTGAATAATGAGACAAAATCGTTTGCATAAATTCTCCCAATAAGTAACAGTTGAAGGGTGGAAATTCAAAAACGTATAAGAGCCATTTCAAGAAGGGTCATTCTCGTATTTTAATAGGTGGAAAATTGACCCTTCTTGAAATGGTTTTTATACGTTCATGAATTTCCGGCCTTCAGTTTCTTTCCATTTGAAGGGAATTACTGCAACGAGACACGGATATTTGTAGTCAATTTTCGACAAAAAGAGAGTTTATGACTGGAAGAAAGTTACACTGGGTGATGGTTGACAATCAACATTTGGACGAATAATTTAAACTTTCCCAGATTCCTAATCAGTTCCTCTCATATTCAATAAAATTATATTTAATGAAACATGTGATTTTTAACAATAAAAAATAATACATTTTCCTAATCCATATAACGCAAACACAAACAAATACCGTAGTGCGCATGTACCGGATGCCGCTATACACTGCTACATACCGCTATCAGTGGGGAGCAAAGGATAGAGAAAAAGAGAACTAGAGACGGAGAAGCCCGCACTTCTCCTGACAGTCTTTCAGCGTCACGCTGTACTTCCCCTCTTTTGCAAGTTCACACCATTCCCTTAGAAGCTAACACTTCAAAAAGTAATAAGAAGTCACCTAGGGTGACTAATATGCACACACAAAAAGCCTGTTATGTCCATAGAAACACTCATCAACATCGGAATATAGATTTGATTTCACGTATTTTTGATCGGCTTGCATTGAGAAGATTGGATTAAATTTTACTGCTGATTTTGGGGTAGATACCAAGGTCACAACCCCCAGGATAAATTTCACAAGCCACGGAAATTTTAATTCAGTTAAACAAGCTAAAAAATCATTAGCACAAATGCCTTTTTATATTCCACAATGATTTACGATGGGAAATAGAAAACAGGAAAATCACGAACTAAAACAACTTAAACTTCAACAATAAATAGAATTTCAGGAGTCGATAAAAAAGAGAGCATAATTATTAGTAATTATAAGGTGGAGTCTAAAAGATTGGACAACTCCAATATGACCTCTTCCGTTGAAAAAGTGATTTATAGTGACTGTTCCTTAAAGAAAGTGACTTATACTGAATGTTTCTTAAAAAGTGACTAAAAAGTGCCTTGGAAAATTTTAAGTGACTAAAAGTGACCTAAGTGACTGAGTGAGAGCCCTGGGTATATTCCACTGTTCATCAAAAGGGTTGAGAAGACGGTAAAGTCCTTGCAAAATATACATCACATTAGACAAGTAAAGAACTTGCGTTTATTTGATTGTTCTTGAGCTTGTGTCAGTTGCCCAAAAAATAATTTTTTTCATTTTTTATATGCTTTTTCACAAAGGAAGCAAAAACTACTTGTCCAAACAAAAAGTTAATTTTACAAATCTGTTGATCTTTTTTTGGTGCACAATTTCAGTTCTTTTATATTCTCCCGTGCCTTACATAGTTTGACCAAAAAATGAATGTTTCTATTTTTGATTTTTTTTCGTGCGAACAAAATTTGAATTTTCGATTTTTCGGGAAAACACGAAAATTTGTAAGATCATCCTGGAGGGCTTCCAAAAAGAAACATTTTTTTCTTCCAAACTTTTTTCAGATCTTGCATTGTTTGGCTAAAAATTCTCATTTACGTTTATATTTTTGAATTTTGAAAATGCCGCAACTCTGAGAATTTGGTTCTTGCTAAAAAAAAATTATGAGGGTAAATTGTTTCACTTTCTACAAGAAACCGTACTACTACAAGAAACCGTACTTACAATTTTTGAGTCCTGGAAAAGAAGTCCAAATAAATTTTCAAAATGCTCCCCATCTTCTATTTTGGATCCAAAATAGCTGGTCAACAAACTCGACTTGTCTTTTTGATCCCTCAAAATGGGTGCCAAAGCACGATCGAATATGATCATTCTTTCGAAAGTTATCGAGTTCACAGATTATTTTCATTATTTTTTGTGCGATCAAAATTGGGATTTTCGATTTTTTAAGAAAATTCAAAAAGTTGTATTCACGATATTGTAGGGCCCCCAAGAAGAAACATTTTTTCTTTCTGAGTTTCTTTTCAATCTTGCGTTATTTGCCTAAAATTTCGCATTTTCTCTTATATTTTTGAATTTTGAAAATACCATAACTCTATGACAATTTTGTTTTTATAGAAAAAAAATGATTGGGATAAAGTGTTTCACTTTTTACGTGCTACAAAAGATCGAACTTATAATTTTTGAGTCTTGGAAAAAAAAGTCAAAAAAGAATTTTCAAAATGCTCCCCCTCTCTGATTTTTCATCCGAAATAGCTATGGTTAACGAACTTGACCTGTCTTTTCGGTCCCTCAAAATGTGTACCAAAGGGCAATCCAATCCGATTAGACTTTCAAAAGTCATGGAGTACACAGACGACAACGACGACAACGATGACAACGATGGCAACGATGACAACGATGGCAACGATAACGACAACAGACAGATAGGCACCAACGTAAAAGCTACTTTTCCGGAGTCAGGAGGTCTCAAAACGTGAATATTTCATAAATTCCGCGAAAGTCTTAAAGGACAACTCGAGTTCGTTAACCAGATATTTTGAATCAAAGATAAAAGAGGGGGGGGGGGCATTTTGAAAACTTTTTTGGACTTTCTTGTTCAAGACTCAAAAATTGTAAGTGGGGTTCCTTGTAGTATGTAAAAAGTGAAACAATTTATCCTCATAATCTTTTTTGATGAAAACCAAATTCTCAGAAATGCGGCATTTTCAAAATTCAAAAATATAAACGAAAATGGGAATTCTTAGCCAAACAACGTAAGGCATGAAAAAAAGTTTGAAGAAAGAAAATGGTTCATGTTGGGAGCCCTCCAGGATGATCTTTACAACTTTTCGAGTTTTCTCAATCCATCGAAAATTCAAATTTTGGTCGGACAAAAAATAATGAAAAATAGAAAGATTAATTTTTTGCTCAAACTATGTAAGGTACGGGAAAATATAAATCAACTGAAATTGTGCATAAAAAAAAGATCTACAAATTTGTTAAAATTAATTTTTGTTAGGACAAGCAGTTTTTACTTCATTTGTAAAAAAGCATATAAAAAATGAAAAAAATTACCTTTGGATAATTGACACAAGCTTAGGAAAAGTCAAGTAGACGCAAGTTCTTTACCAGGAAAATATCTTTAAATGTGTTATCAACTTCTCTAATAAGATGTACAGTTTTCAATGATTTGACAGAAATACTTATCGCGATACACACCAAACAAAGAAATAATCTAAAGAAATAAGATAAATGCTAGCTTCATTAAAAGCTTTAAAAAGAATGAAATAGGAAATTTTTTGAATAAAAAAAAAGCCCGACTTCAAGAAAATACATTTATATCGAAAATGAGTTAACCAATAGTAATTAGGAAGTAGAAAATAATGAATTTATCAATGACAGTTTCGGATAGAAATAATTATTTTTAGAATACCTAGTTATTATTTACAAAAAAAATTATTGTTTGAATCTCGTTTTTTTTAACTCGACGCCGTGGTTAACTCAGCAATTAAAAAGAAGAATACAATTTGTCACGAAGAATTAATTTGAAGGGCATCAGTGTTCATTGATTGAATGACCGTGGCGTCCACTTAAAAAGAGCGAGATTTAAAGAATCTTTCTTTTGTGTAAATAATAAGTAGGAATTCTAAAAATAATAATTTGTAGTCAAAACTGTCATTATTATTACATTTATTCTTATCTACTTTTTAGTTACTATTGTTTATATAATTTTTATTTCTTTTTTTTTTTCTTTTTTTTTTTTTATTTGTTCTTTCTCAGGATAGGTACACGTTCACCAGTTAGCTTATTAGAGGGCAAGAAAGGACGTTGCACAGGATGCATTGGAGAACGGGATTGGGAAGTGTGGGTGGAGATGGATGCTGGGGAAAAGAGAGGGTAAACGGGTGGCCGGACAAGAATCAGTTCCAGTTCCAGCTGGGCTGCAGTAGTGCGCGTTTCGTGCAAGCTTATCTATACGTGCGACGTCAACCACGTGGTATGGTGTGTGATTTTCAGTGATTGTCATAGTTAAATTCATTACATAGTGTTTGACGCGAGTAGCCAGGTCTCAATTGAAGGAAGAAAAAATCTGTCATGCGCTGAATTTAGTTTTGCAACCCTTTAACAAAACACCTGCCTCATCAAAATCGCAAAATACCTTCTTCTTTTTTCGCCGTGGACACCAGAGCAACCGTCAACCTGGAGCCCACGTGCCAGAAACGGTGAGTTCAAATGAACATTTTTAACATATTTGTGCTTAGACAAATTACGAGTGAAATTCCTATAATTAGATGATCAATGGGTTGATGCTTATCCCACATTTACGTGAACTGATCTCTAAAAAATAAACCTGCTTAAAGTGGGAGTAAAGTCCTCTACGCAGTACGCACTCTTCGTTACTGTTTTTATAACCGTTCATGGTATATATAATGTGCATAATAAATTATGAAAAGTGTCAACCAAATTGTTGAATCCTCTCCTCAAGCAGTTACATTTTAAACCAAGAAGTTTCTACAAAACTGATGAAGTTTCAACGAGTTGATAAAACATTCAAAGCTACAAAGATATGAGAATAATTTCGATGAAACTTTATAAACAAGAGTATAGTAAAAACAAGGTGTAATTTTTACCCCGATTTGCGGGCGAAGTTCTCCTGCAATGAAAATCAACTCCACTTGATTGAAATTCATCAAAACATTGGGTATGGTTACCATGTCAACGATGTTGTATCTTCTTCAACAAGTATTGTTAACTTGTTCCGAAGGGCGCGATACAACTTTTATTGACAATTAGTAATATAAAAAAAAGATATTGATTCCTTTTACCCAAGCCAAATTTGAATTTCCCAATATTGATGTATGTCAAATATAAGTTATTAGAATTTAAATACTGTGTGAAAGATGCTCGACTTAGGACACTGGAAGAAATTAGCTGCAGCAAATATATTTCGAGAGATGCCCTTCAACTAATTGGTTGAAGGTTCAACTGCTTCTTTAAAAATAAATTTTCCTGGTCAAAGATTTATCTCTTTTATTGGAAATTCAGATATCTGGTTCGAAATTTGTAGTAAAAAGATTATGCATTCTGTTTATTTCTCATTATTTATTGATTGAGAATTATTCTCTAACTCAAAATGTAACTTACCTTTTGGGTTCAAGATTGATTTTTACAACTGATACTTGATCTTTCCTTGCACAAAATTGATCTGTTTGTTTGAAGATTTGACTATTTTGATGGAGAATTCAGCTATGTAGAGGAATATTGAAATTTTTGATAGAATTTATTATTTTTTTAACAAAAATTTTTTTTTGGTTTGAAAATGTAACTCTTTCAAAAAAAAATGGATGGAAGTTCGAAAATACAAACATTTGTGGAAAAATTGAGCTAGTTTGGTTGAAAATTAGATGTTCCGCTGAAAATGTATACTTTCTATCAAAAATTTATATTTCTGCTTTAGAATACAACTATTTTGGTAGAAAATTTAGATAGAAAGTTAAATAGCAGACTACGCATGTAAATATTAAAAAATCTGATAGAAAATGATATTCTTCAAGAACATAATAATAATAATTATATACACA
>WSXT02146589.1:0-10368 GCA_011762715.2 Neuroterus valhalla
TATTTGTATAATATCATGTATTTTTATACTAAATATCCGCTTTTGTTTTAACAGAAACATGACTTGATAAGGATGTATCACTGCATCGAAACGCGTCGTCGTTTTAACATCAAATTTAAATATACTGGTCATAAGCCACAAACATCGCATTTTATGAATATGTTACTCTTATTTGACCGGAAAAGTTCAAAAACTTGATCGTGAAAACCGGGAAATGACCGGAAATGACAGATATTCCTAAAAATGCTTCAAAGAAGACTTGTTTTATATTGAACATTATTTATTTCTGCATCGATAACATTTTCAATTGATACCAAAAAGTAAAAAATATTTCAAGAATGAGGGTGTTACAAGAGGAGTTCAATTTGCGCAAACCCGTTTGGAATACTTTGTCGTGATTCTCAATCTGAAAGAAGATTTTCTCTTTCTTCAAGCAGGTTGTAAAATCTAAAAATATCGGTCCTCTCAAAAGAACGTATTCACCTCCTTACGAGTTACGAATCTGCATAATCTATTCGAGTATTCATTCGTCCTCGTGTGCTTAACTTTATGCATGACCAGCAGACGCGACCGATAATTGTTAACAATATTTTTTATCGGACGAGGCTGTTTCCACAGATGACGCATTCGTAATCCGTAATACTTTCACGAATTTGCATTTATCGTTGAAATACTGCAGATAGAATAGTGTAGCGGGTTATAAAGGAACGTCCGGATAGGTATTCAGAAAAAAAAAAAAAAAAAATTCCCGTCTGATACACTCGGCATACATGAGGGAGAGTATTGTTTTTCTCTGAATATTGTAACATGGAGAGTGGATTGGGTTCGCTTTGAATTTAAAGAATGTATTCTCTTCCAATGTTATGTTTTTCTTTATTGTCAAAAACGGGAATTATTCACATTTTTCTGTATAGTTTCATGCTCTTCATTTTAAAAATACCATGAATTTCATATTCTAAATTGTTCCAACTTTGAAGCAGTTCTCTTTTCGGAAGAACGTATATTTGAAAAGTTTAAATTGAGAGCTTTGAATTAAAATTAGAAATGGTGAAATTCAGGGCATCGAGGCAGGGTGTCGACTTGACCGGGAAATGACCGGGAATTTTATTGACCGGGAAGAAACCGGGAAATGACCAGGAATTCAAATCAAAAACTGGGAAATGACTCGACCCAACCTAGACAATTCGAAATTTCACCGTAAAAAAACGAAAAATGACCGCTTTCGTTTCATGAATTGCAAAGAGATCTTATCATTTCATTCGAAGAATGGAACGTTTCACGGAGTCTAATTCTGACAATTCTTGATTACCCATTTGATAGCCCAAACATGCAGAAAGAGTTATTTTCTCCATTTTTTCGAAAAAATGTATCTATTACGTCTCATTTGCTCTAACCTTATTTGTCTGACTCGGGACAGGGAATTTAAGGAAATAATTATAGATTCCATAGGAAGTATTCTTGTTTAGGAATTTGGAAAAATCGATTTTTTTCATATTTTCGAAGATTTGACCTTTAAGAATATGTTTATCCTCTATTTATATCCTTTATCTGATGAAAAATATGGTTTTTTTATTTTCCCGATGTTAGCACGATAGTAGCATTCATTTGGATTAAGAATTTTTTTTTCATTTCCGATTACTGGGAGGGTCACAATCATGACAAGCAGGGCGCGGCATTTTTTGAGAACCCCTACTTAATCTGCTTCTAACTTTTCGAATTTTCCATTTTTTTACGTAATTTTCGTTTGTTTATATTCTTCAATTGGTAATAAATGAGTGGTAAAATAGTGGCTCATCAAAATGTTTCTTGATTTTCTTCTATTATCATTTTACTTGAAACAGGAAATCTTCTACATGAAACTAGAACTTTTAAAATAATTTTGATTCGAATTTAGGAGAGAGGAAATTAAAAGAAACGCTTATCCAATTCAAAATTCTTCAAAATTTGAAAGTTGCTTCTTCCTAATTTTGAATGAAGAAATTACTCCAAGCAATTTTTAGAGTAGGCGTAGTATTTCGAAGAAGAAATAATGATAAATTATAATAAAAAACTTCTTCAGATTGTTCATTGAGAATTTATCATTTTAGTTAAAAAATCAACTACTTGGTTAGAAGTTAAACTCTTTTGTTGGAAATCGAACTTCTTTGTTGAAGGTACATCATTTTTATAAAATATTTGACTCTGATTGGAAATGTAACTACTTGATTTAAAATCAATTCATCTTTTTCAATTGTGAATTCAAGTATTTAGTTGTAAATTGGTTTTTGAATGTACAAATCAAACCATTTCTTTCAGAATTTTGAAAATTCGCCCCTTTTGTAGAATTTATCTTCATGGTTAAAAATTCATCTTTTTCGCATAAAATATATTTATTCCATTTGAAGATTCATCATTTTACCTCAGAATTCTTCAGTTTTGTTGGAAATTTATTTCTCTAACTGAAAATTTAATGGTTTTATCCTTGGTGGAACACTAAATTCAAGTATTTAGTTGTAAATTAATTTTTGAATTTAAAAATTAAACTATTTCTTTCAGAATTTTGAAAATTCACCCCTTTTGTAGAATTTATCTTCATGGTTAAAAATTTATCTTCTTCGCGTAAAAGATATTCATTCCAGTTGAAGATTCATCATTTTACCTTGGCATTCATCAGTTTTGTTGAAAATTTGTTTCTCTAAATGAAAATTTAACGGTTTCATCCTTAGTGGAAAACTGATCTTTTCTAGGTCAATATTGAACTATTTGGATGAAAATTTATATTTTGAATTGAAAATTCTATTATTTATATAAAAATTTGCATATTCCGTCGAGGAATGGATTGTTTTGTATGAAATTATCTTATTCTCCGAAAGTTTCTTTTCTTGTCCGGAAATCCTTATTAACGGTGAACCATTCAAGTTAAACAGTTTAGTTAAATATTTTTCATTTTTAGTCGAACATTTATCTAGTTTAAAATCATCATGTTTGGTTCAAAATTAATATTTTAGGCCCAAGTAGTTACTATTCTAATTATGGTTGAAAATGATTATCTTCGTAGTTTAGAATTCGAAAATTTTATTGGAAAATTGTATTTTTTGGTTGAAAAAATTTTTTGTCAAAATTTCAACAAATCGAGTTGAATTCAACTTCATTATAATCGATTTTATCGAAGGTAAGTTTTTTTTATACGAACATTTTTTTGTTGTTGTTATAGGTAATTTCCTTCAATTGAGGATTTACCTTGACCGAATTCAAAATTCCATAATTGTATTCGAAAATTTATTTGTTTTGTTGAATTCAAAATTCAAGTATTCAAATTTTGGTTGACAATTTATCTCATTCACTAAAAATTGATTCATCTGTTTGAAAATTTAACTCCTTCAGCGGAAGATTGTTCCTTTTAGTTAAAAACGCTCATGTTTGGTATGAAATTGGTTTCTTAAACTGAAAATGTTACTGTTCTATTTCGGTTGTAAACAATTATTATTTTCTCTGTTCAAAATCCAACTATTTTGTTAAAGCATTGTATTTTTTGGCAGATAATTAATCTTTAAATTTGAAAATTATTTTTTTTCGAATATTCACCTCCATGGTTGAAAATTGAAGAGCTCCAGATAAGTATTTATTATTTTAGTTGAAAATTCATCTTCTTGGTTCGAAATTTGAACTGTTCAAGTTGAAGATTCATAATGCTATCTGGAAATTCATCACTTTGGTTGGAAAATGAACTATTTTGTAGGAAATCGTAAGTTCAACTGTTCCAATTTTTGCAGAAAAATTATAATTTTTCCGTTGAAAGTTTGAGTAAAGTTTTTCTCGACAAATAAAATTAGAAACTCCTAATCAAAGAAGTTGAATTAATGGAGTTTGTCAGTTTCAAGTGTAATATGTAGACATGAATCAATCTATAGTCAATTTTACATAAAATATACAATTTATTGTAATATAGAAATTTATAAACGAATTAAGCTAACCCCGAAAGGGATATGGCTGAATGGTATAATAATAATATTTGTACATGTGTGATGTATACTCCACTCGTCATACATATACTTCACCAGAACGGGAGGGAAGGAGAAAGAAAGAAAGAGAGAGAGAGAGTGAGTGAGAGAGAGAGTGGGAAGGGGCTGTATTGGTGCCATGCTATAGACATTTTCAGTCGCATTGAACGTGACGTGGACGGTGTGTTCCCGTTTTTCGCAGTTAGCTGGCCTCGCTCAGAGTCTATACCCTCCCAAAAGAAGCAAAGCTTCAAAACTGAAAGAAAAAGTGTTTATCAATAAAGAGAATAAAGCTTGAGAATGAAAATTAAGAAGCTTTCTATTTTTATTGAATTTCAATTTAAAATAACGATTGTTCTCAAGAGTTTGACCATACTAAAGAGTGACCCTCTTATTAAATCGATTGTTCCGAAATGGTTTGAATTGAAATAAAATTTGTGGAATATTGTACTCGTCCACTTTCTGCATTAGCCGATGAAAAAAATGATATGCTTAAAATAATTTTGCATATCTTTTCAATGAATGATGTTTTCGTTATCGTGAATATTCGCCGGATAAAAATACCACGTTTTATTTATTATGATAGGAGTAGACAAGAATGGAGCATAATAATTCTCGTTTCGAGTCACATCTGCATGCACTTTCGCTCGAGTCGTTAATTATTGGATATACGCAGCAGGGACGCAAAATCGGAATGCACGATAATGTTATCGTTCGTTTTCGACAATATTTTTCTGTCGCTTTGTTGACTTACGGTGGGACATAAATAAAAAGAACGGGACACGTAAGCGCGATAACGGGCGAAGGCTGAACGTGGATTAACATGACGTGGATGAAGAGGCAAGGATCATCGAGAGTGGAATTTCGGGGATGGGAAAAAGCGAGGAAAAAGTGTACCTTCTTTTTTAAGAGGGATAGGTTTAATTTTCACTCTTATTCTCATTCTCGAGAAAACAGCAAGAAGGAGGGGTATCACAACTGGCTACCAGGTTCGTAATCTAGCAGTGTCGGGCGCCGCTCGGGCGTTCATCGCTTACACAATTAGTGAAATTAACGAACAAGACATTGACGAATGCCTGAGCAAGCTCGCATTCATCAAGTCCACTCATCTGCGCATCGATAACATACCGGGTGCACGCAATGAAATCATTAAAAGTTGCGATCATATTGCATAATTTTTCCTTTCACGCAGGGAAAAAATTGGTCAAAGTAGGCGGCCATGAGCCTACAAAAAAGGGTTTCGTAGCCTATTGAATGGTTGCTAAACACGTTCAAATCTCCTCCCTTTTCTCCTCACGTACTCATATTTTCCTTCACTTTTCTTCTTCATTATGTGGTTGAGAATTATGAAAAGTTCAAAAGTCAGTGAAACCTTAGCATTATAAGCTGTAGTAATAATAATTATGGATAGAAAATATCTAATTTACACATAAAATGGACTTTTTAATTTCAAAAAATACATCTTCCTTCTGCCGTTTCTTTAAAGAAAAGGTTTATCTACTATCAGAAGAGATAAATTCTGTGAGAAAATATAATAGTAGACTTTTCAATTAAAAAGAAACAACTTCAAAGAGAAATGGATTCATTTGCTTATTACGCTCTAATAGGCTTTAAATTCATCTAATTTGGTTGAACATTTTCTAAGTTTTTTGTTGAAATATAATCATTTTGTTGAAAATGCGACTATTTTGTTGTGAAGTTATATTTTTGTTTGGAAGTTGAACTACTTTGTTGCAAATTTATTGTTTTGGTTGAAGATTCATTAACTTTGTTTTTGGAAACTCTTATTTAAACAAACAAACAAAAAACTCGAGCTACATATCCGGTTAAAAATTGATAATTTTTTCCAAATTTAATTGTTTGGCATAAAATAAATTTTTCTTTATCGAGTGAAAAGTTTCAAAGAATAAAATTTTTGGTCAGTGTGAAATTCCCGGAAAAGGAAATATTCGGAGCAAAAAATTCCAGACCACATAAAAATACTGAAGTGAAAAATTTCTGAAGATAGAAATACCCGGCAATTACATTATATAAAATTAAAAAATTTTGAATCACGAATTTTACAGTTTCCAATCCGGTATTATCATAAAATTATCGAGTATTTTATTATTCAAGAATTCTCCAAACTGGCATTTTTATGAAGTCAGGAATGTTATATTTCGAATATTTCCTTGTTCGGGAATTTCGCACTATCTGGAATTTTTTTTTCGGGATTTTTCATTCTTTCCCTATTTTGTTGAAAAATCGTTTTTTCGTTTTGCAAAAAAATTTCTTTCATTTCCTTCAAGATTCAAAATTCTAGGCGATAATTTATCTTTTTGTTTGAAAATCAACATTTATGTTTGCTTGAAAATTTTGTTTATAATAAATTTCGTACTCTGAAACTTTCAAAATAGAAGTTTCCAAATTGATGAAACTTTGAACGGCACATTGCTGAAATGAGTAAATTTATTTTTGAGGTTAGGGCGTGGTAACATCCCCCTTAAGAAAGAAGAAATGCTTAGAGACAGAAAGTAAAGTTAGTAAACTTTTTTTTTGGGTAATCGTTGAGAATGGATTTGCCAAAAAGTACATGTTTCGTCCTGGCCATTCAAGACTCATGAGTCCAGTCACTTTCTGTTTATTAATAATAATTGTTCTAAGAGATTGATTTCTCTCTGATATAACCCTAAACTTCGTTATAATATCAGTGTTAATAAATTTAAATTCTAATTTTGCAATTATCAATTCTAATTCATGTTTATCAAATTCCTATATTACGTCATGGTAACTAGTAAAACATAAATTCATGGGCACTGTATTTTTGGAATATGGCACAATTCCAAAATAAGTTTGAATTTGAAGATTTTTGATTTGCACTGTTTTGGAATTTTCCAAACATGATATGAAAAAAACTTGATCATTTTTATTAGCTCAATATAGAGACTTGTTGAAAACTGTGAATATAGAAAACAATAACAATAAGAAATATATTTCCAAAAAAACAAGACTAGCTATATTCAAGAACCCAACTATGGACGCCCTGAGTTTGACCGTATGCCTCTTGGTCTTGAGAATGCTCCTGAAAATGTTCAACTGTCCTGGTTTTTCAGTCGACCCATCTGGTAACCAATGTTTGCCCTTACATTTTCTATTTCCCATCAGCGCTTCCAGCGCCCTCCCTCCACTTGCCTTTTATCCCTTTACTAGTTTACTCCCTCTCATTATCCCTTGCTTTCCCTTATCTCCTCCCCCCACTTCTCTATTCTTATACGAAAGGCAGGCAACAGAACAAAACCAAGAGGATTTCTGCGCAAGGCTACTAAACTCTGAGAACCAAGTTTGATTTCGGATACATACAAAATAAACATGAAAGAATATGCCATTCATGGTGAACCAGTTGAAGGTCATTACCAAGCAGTATGTTATATAATCTATAGGCAACATTAAGCAACTTCCGGTTGCATTCGAATGAAATTAAAATCGAATTGTAGCAGGTCTAAAATATTTCTCAAGATTTTCTACATTTTCATTCTAAATCAGGGGTGTCCAACGCAAGGTTTGCGCGCTTCTCTTTTCCTCCCCTTCTCCGAACGCTTCATCGAGAATTCTCTCCTCGGTCCGCCGCGGGATTCGTCTGACTACGCCTGACCACGCCTACTTGCGCGCACTGTTCACACAGCCCGGCCGCCGAGGAAACCCTTTCCACATCGCGATCACCGCATTAACGCATCCAAGGTGGTAAGAGAAGGGATTGACGAGTGACAGTTATCTACACTGTTGCTCTTGCGTTGGACACTTGTGTTCTAAATGAATCTGGAATTTCCTAAAAGTCTCATTTGTTAGAAAGTAGGTGGATTCCGAATTAACTAGTCAGTGGTTTATATGATTAGGAGCCAGATGAACTCAACCGATTTTTTTGTGTGCAAAATGGCACGGATTTTAATTGAAAATGATTTGAAATCAGTTCAACTTGAACCATTATCTTAATCTTTCCTGACGAAATTCGAGACGATGGTGACGGAATTTACATTGACCCTCACCATTTTGAACGAAACCCCAAATAACTGTCACTACATTTGGAATTTCATAAGAGTTTAGGTTTTTTCGATAGTGAATTTTTATTTTGAATTAACCAGATAATGGCTAAGAATGATTAGGGCCCAGTTTAACTCAAACCAACATCTGGTTTATTGTTCCCCGAATTTCAAAGCGACTTCCACCAAATTTAAAAATCCATGAGAGTCTAATTTTCTTTGAAAGTGACTATATTTTGATTTCAAATTTACCGGAATATGGTTCGAAATGAATGTTATGAACGTTTACTTGAAACAGCATCTAGTTTATTTTGAATTGACTGTCACCAAAGTTGAAATGTCACAAAAGTCTCATTTCGTTCAAAAGTATCTTGATTTTGATTTCAAATTTAACCTATCATGGTTCAAAATGATGAAGATTTGTTTAACTTGAATCAACATCTATTCAATTATGAACGGAATGTCAATTGACATCCAGAAAATTGAAAATTTCATGAATGTCTAATTTCGTTGAACACTAACTAGATTTTGTTTAGAAATGTTTGAAACCCAGTTTAACGTGCAGCAGCATCTGGTCGATTTAAAAAAAAAAGGAGATGGATCCTATTTAGGATAACTCAGATAGATCATTTCCATTTGACCAACAACAACCAACATTTGGTTCCATTTGAGCAAAATCCAACTGAGCATTCTGAGAATCGGTCATTTCATAATGTCTGATTTTTCTTTTAACTAAATCTTTGTTGAATATAACCCTAATCCAACAAATTACAAATGAATAGCTTTCAAACAACTCATAAAGTTGATGAGTCTACCCATAATAGAACGAAACTCATCAAACACTATCAATCACAATTTTACTTATACCAAAAGTACACGGAGAAAAATGGATAGTCAACCTGTGCATTTAGACTGTAAGATTGCCCATATTTCAGGTTTAATTATGAGACATCCCGCTAGATGGTGTAGCGTACCATCCGGGGAGTGTCAAAATGTGAAGGTCAACTTCACTATCCTAGAGTGTAAAGTTGACGATCCTGGAGTTTAAACTTGATTATCCCAAGAGTGGTAAATCTTTTATGCTTCGATACTCAAGATGGTTATTTCTGATGTGCAAAATATCTATATCGCTGATATTCGAAACAGCTTTACCTTAGAATCAAATTTACCCCTTTTTTATCAAAACGATTATCTCTTATAATTAGAACGACCATCTTGGATAGTCAAATTTGTTCCTCAAATTATTTGAAAAATTCGTTGAAAATTTAATTGTCCACATACCAGAAACGTCAAGTGACGTCAGTATTTCTAGGAAGATATATTTTGAGGTTATAAAAACTTAAGTTAGTTCTCTTATAACACAGTATATAAATGGAATATACAATTCATGTCCTGTTTTATTACAGAACTTACTTGGGTTTTCAATAACTCAAAAAAGAAAATATTCATAATAATAGATTAAATAAGTACACAATAATATCTCGGTAAAGAATACATAGTTTTATTTATGTAAACATAATATCACATGAGTCTTAATATCAAAATGCACTTCTCGTGCACTTACTCCTAAATTTCAGTGTGAATAGTAGAAACAGCTTACTTTTTCTAGCTTGTTTTGAGGTTAAGTAACAAACTAAGAGAAATACAATCTATACTTTTTTCACACTCGAGCGCTTTTCCAAGTTTGAAACAACCCTGGAAAACGAAGAAATTTATCAAAACAATTATTTAATCCTATTCCCTTGGCCAATTCTTGCTTTTAATGCCCAAATAAAGGTATTTCGATGAAAATTCCAAAGAAAATGATGAAATTCAGGAAATCCGTTATTCTAAAGTATCACCGGTAATTATTTCAGAAGTTATTCAACATTTAAAGATGAAATTCGAGATTTGAAACGTAATTGGACTCAAAACTTCAATAATTAATTTATCAATAATATTAATATACCTTTGAATATCTCTATAAGCTGTTATTCCCATTGCCAGCTTTTCATGCGCTCTAGGTAAGCAGCTGAGTCTGATGCCATTATTGTGGATATTCCCTGCAAATGAAAAGTTAAAGGTCAAAGAATGAAATCAGGTTTTGAGTAATTTATAATATAATCGATTAAAAAATATGGGCATAATATTGTAACATTAACTTATCTTTTTCTAACCCTAACCTCAAAATGCCAGTCTCATGCGGTCTCGAGACTTCCCCGCCGAAAATATACTTACGGATTCCATACAGAAACCGTACGGTTTCCGTACGGGTCTCGGTACGGTACCCGTACGTTTTCCGTACGGAAACGTACGTTTCCCGTATAATATTCGTACGGTTGTCGTACAGATTTTTTCCAAAAAAACCGTACGATTTCCATACAGTGACCGTT
>WSXT02146600.1:0-10368 GCA_011762715.2 Neuroterus valhalla
GAAAATTTTTTTTGGCTACGCGCCTGTCTGCACGTCTTTCTCGTTCACATGCGAGCAGACGTTTGATATATGCATCAACACCTACATTAACGCCCTACAACACATTATTCTCCTCTTGTCACTGGAAGAAGAGAAGCCAAAAGTGCCTACACGTGTATTTTTAATATCGTCTTCTTTTCAAATATAGTAACATATGCCAAATTAAAAAACTGGAGGTTATGTCCACAAGCTAACAATGATATCAAGGAATTTTAAAATCTAGCACCCAAAAATTTTCATTACCGAATTTCGGGTCCCAACATGCAAAGCAGTTGAAACATTAGGAAAAAATATTGTTGTTTTAGGTTTCCTTAACACCATAAACGCACAGACACCTTTGAAGATTACATTCTGGACCTGCTTCAGATATAAAAAGGCTTTTTCGTCGGATCCGAAAAGACATTTCTAGGGTCGTGCTTTGAGCAGACTGTTATAACATTCCTTCAAATTCAATTAAAACAAATGCTGGAGTAGGCAGTTTGTTGTGGGGCTGAGGCATGAGCTTTGAACCCACGCTGTCTGGTTGCGGGTTCGATTCCCGCCTCACACTCTGGAAGAGCTTCGGCGGGCCACGGACAGTCGTGAGCCCGGTACCTCTAGAGTTCTTCAAGTTTTCTAAGTATTAAGAAGCTGTTGCTATTGGTGGTTCGGAATCCATCTTAAACTGTAGGTCCCTCTCATCTTTGAGCTGGTGATGAGGTGAGCAAAGGAATAGAGGAAACGTTATTCTCAAAGAAGACTCTCAAACCCGTAACAGAGAAAGAGTATAAATGAATATCCCAATGGAAACAAATGCTTTCATTGGAGGTCCTCCGGCTTTGAGCTGCTCCAAAGCACTTTCTGCAGTGAAAGATGACCATGTTGCTTCGGCTTTTCGAGAATCAATAGAGGGTTCGGGGAACCTGATCGAACGCACTCTGATCTAAAAAGAGCATGTAGTGACTAATGTCAGAAGCACATACGTCATAATACAGCAAATGAATAAGAATGAAGACTTCTCACCTGCTGCAACTAGGATTTCTCTAGTAAGGAGTGTGATTATTTCGTTCTTTGATAATAAATGCATTGCTTTTTCTGAGCTAACGGATGATCTGAATTAGAAGTTATTTCAGTTATACAGGAAGAGAGCTGGAGTCTTGACCATATCTAAGAGAAGGCAATTTCCAGAGGAAAATTTCCTGTCAAAAATATCCAAATAAGAAGCTTCTTAGTATCTTTGCAAGTTTTTTACTCCGAAGATCGTTCATGGTGAGAAACCAACACGTCTGTGGACTGAAATACCGCTCACTGTCAAAGAAGAACCCGATTATCTCTATTTCGGAATTGCATTTTTTTCCAATTTTCATTCAATCCCATAAGTAGATTACTTCGAATCACGCAATGATAATTGTACTAAGCTTAAGATCTACGTTTAATTTGTACTACCGCTACTTATGATTTTGATTGACACACATCGTATGTATTTACACAGTACTCTTTTGCACTTGAACATATAATTGTTTCATTATGATACCCTGAATGAATTTTCTTTGATTACCTACTGATAGGTAATGATGATATTCTTGTCAAATACACATCATCGGATTATTTGGCATGAGAATTAAAAACCACTTCACAACCTTCCTTCGAGAATTTCTGAGTTGTATTTCTTACCTACTAATAAAATCCTGCAACCACCAAAAGAACACTCAATGAAACGCTATGAAATTGCTGAAAAGATAAATTGTTAATCGAATAATTTGATTGACGATGTACATATCGATACTTTGTCATTGTTTTTATGATACTGCGCGGTCGTGAATATAACCAGTAGATTACAAGGGTTATTTTCGTTTCTGTTCTCAATTCACAAATGCCCTTGTTCTTTCTGCAGAGACAGTCTACGTTCCTATAGATGGAAGTACAAGGTATGAATTTCGAGAGTTTGCGAATGTTATTATTGAGTTTGAAACAAAACATTGGATTTTATCGACGTGACCCATGTTGCATAATCTAATTATACTTGTATTCTTCCGGAATCAAAATAATATTCCTCTAGCCACGCTCGTATCTTCTTCAAAAATAGGTATTGCCGCTGTTGCACAAATCCTAATTCTGCTAGCTCAAATTTGCAAGAAATTCTGCACTTAGTGTTTAGCCCAACAAAAAATTCATTTCGATCCATGCAAGTTTTTGGCCCAACAAAAAATTCATTTCGATCCATGCAAGTTAACCTTCAAGCAGTCACATGTTTATATCATTTGGTATCTAACTGAAGCAATTAGGATGTAGAAACTAGAAGCATCCTTGAGTTGCGGAAAGACAGTTTTTTACGAAGGCTTTCTGCGGAAGCTTATGTTGGCGTTGATTTATGTTCCATCAATTTTTCACGGAAGAAAAACAAAGTCATCGCGATAGAACTGAAAATAACAGATCTATCCCTTTTCATATGTTTCATTGCGGAGGCGATCCATTCAAACCAGCAAATTACTGCATGTTAAACACTGTCGTAAAATTGCACAATCCAGGAACTGTGAAAATGGTATGAACTTTGTTGGAGCAAACAACAAACTGGAAGAAGTGTCGGAGCAGTTACCGATTAAAATGAAAACCAATGATGTTTAACATTTTCTATCAACTAAAGTGATTATTTATCCTTTAATACCACTTGGAGCTCCTTACGCTCAAAGCAGCGATTGGATGTTTTCAAGCCTAATTTTGTTTGAATAGACAGAAGAGCATTGCTCACGTAAAATAACTGCATATATATGCTGTTGAGATCCTAGCAATTTAGATGCTAACCAAAGCGGCAAGTGTAAAATTGAAGCAGAAGAGGATACAAAAATACAAATTTATTTCAGAGGAAATAAGAAAATGAGTAGGGAATAAAGAGGGAAGTAAGGAGGAATGAAAGAGAATTCTGGATGCACTACGTAGAAAATACCAAAAAATTGACTTCTGAAGAAGGATGTTAGTGAAATATTTTTGCAGAATAGATCTACTTCCCGAAATGCTCTTATTGGTATTAATGGTGATTATACACAAGGAGAAAAGGCGTTTGATATATTTTGAAATTCTATAAGATGATCGTTTAAAAAAAAAGTATGGAATTCTGGAAGAAAAAGCTTGCCTGCTAATAAGATATGCTTAAGTTTATTTTATGATTCGATGCCGGTGATTCATTTTTCGCAATAAATATTTAATTATGATTAATTCAAATAACCCAGCATTAAGTTAACCAACTAAATGTTCTGGCAATGAAATACTTTGTCTCTGAAAGAATTCCTTTTTTCTACTGAGATAACGTCGAATAAATTTTGATATAAAACTCTAATTCATAGTCCAGGATTAGTCGAAAATTTGTATCATTATATCAAAATGTGAGGATTCATATAAGATCAGATAAGAAAGGTTAAAAAAAATCGTATTATCTTTTTTTCAATAATAACTTCGCGGTGAGTCAATTGCATTCCTGCGACAATTGAGTAAATATGCCACGCCACTTGTGGAATATTAAGAATAAAAAGACAGCTTCAAGGATTAGAATGGAGTAGTGCTGGTTCATCTTTGGTACGCAGTAGGAAACCAAAAACGAATTTTTAAATCATGCGACGGGCGATGTTCTGGCTAACGCCTTTTTGTTTCCTCATAGTAAGTCAGATAAAACTTCTTCAGATTTCATTTAGTATCATAATAGCATGGATTCAATTGATTTGATTTTATCCAACTGAAAGAATTCGAATATTGAATCTACTCACTGTAATTTGTGTTCTGAAGGATTTTCCTCATTCTGTTCAAGTTTACGATCAGGCAGATGTTCATTAATGTGAGGATCTGAAAACTCTTGTTTTCATGAATTTATTGTTCGCACGTGATGCTCCTTCCATTGTTCAGGATCAGATCTCTGAATTTTTCTCAACGGCTCACAGTGGTCTCAAATACCTAGAAGGTGGCCAAAACCATAAAATGTTTATAAAATTGGCCAAATCTTCATACTCAGGGGTTTTTGAGGTCGCTGACTACGCATCCGGTTTCAGAAATTCCAAAAACAAAATGGCGGATCCAATATGTTGGACGAGCATGCTGAATAAAGTTTTGATTCTTTTCAAAATTGGTGTAAGGAGGTTTTTGAGGTCGATGACTACGAATCCGGTTTCAAAAATTTCACAAACTAAATGGCGGATCCAAAATGGTGGACGAATATGCTGAATAAAGTTTTGATTATTTTCAAAATTTGTTTAAGGGGGTTTTCGAAGTCGCTGACTACGAATCCGGTTTCCGAAATTTCAAAAACAAAATGGCGGATCCAATATAGTGGACGAGTAGGCTAAATAAAGTTTTAATTCTTTTCAAAATTGGTGTAAGGGAGTTTTCGAAGTCGCTGACTACGAATCCGGTTTCCGGAATTTCATAAACAAAATGGCGGATCCACTAGTGGACGAGTAGGCTAAATAAAGTTTCGATTCTTTTCAAAATTGGTTTAAGAAGGTTTTTGGGGTCGCTGACTATGAATCCGGTTTCAAAAATTTTAAGAACAAAATGGCGGATTTATTATGGTGAACAAGTACGCTGAATAAAGTTTTGAATCTTTCCAAAATTTTTGTGAGGGTTGTTTTTGAGGTCGCTGACTACGAATCCGGTTTCAAAAATTTTATCAACAAAATGGCGCATTCAGTATGGTGAACGAGTATGCTGAATAAAGTTTTGATTCTTTTCAAAATTGGTGTAAGGGGTTTTTCAAAGTCGCTGCCTACGAATCCGGTTTCCGAAATTTCAAAAACAGAATGGCGGACCCAATATGGTGGACGAGTAGGCTAAATAAAGTTTTGATTCTTTTCAAAATTAGTGTGAGAGGGTTTTCGAAGTCGCTGACTACGAATCCGGTTTCCAAAATTTCAAAAACAAAATGGCGGATCCAATATAGTGGACGAGTATGCTAAATAAAGTTTTGATTCTTTTTTAGATTGGTTCAAGTAGTTTATCAAAGTCGCTGACTACGAATCCGGTTTCCGAAATTTCTAAAACAAAATGGCGGATCCAATATGGTGGACGAGTATGCTGAATAAAGTTTTGATTCTTTTCAAAATTGGTGTAAGGGGGTTTTTGAGGTCGCTGACGACGAATCCGAAATCCGAAATTTAAAAAACAGAATGGCGGATTCAATATGGTGGACGAGTATGCTGAATAATGTTTTGATTCTCTTCAAAATTGGTGTAAGGGGGTTTTCGGAGTCGATGACTACAAATCTGATTTCCGAAATTTCAAAAACAAAATGGCGGATCCAATATGGTGGACAAGTAGGCTAAATAAAGTTTTAATTCTCTTCAAAATTGGTGTAAGGGGGTTTATGAGGTCGCTGTTTACGAATCTGGTATTAACATTTTTCTAAACAGAATGGCGAATGGAACACGTTTTTATATCAATTAGGCCAATTGCAGTGACACTAAAATAAGTGAATTTAATTGTATGATTTATTTTCAACAATGATAAATGTTGGTGGATGAAAGTGAGTTGTGCCCCAATTCTATTCTTTAGATGAAAAGAAGTGATTCCGCATAAAAGACAAATTTCGATGCATATAAATGCCGAATATATTATTGTTCTTCAGATGAAAATAAAAAATTCCACAGAAAAGAAAAATTTTCGAGGCATAGATGTTCCATAGATGTTCCATAGATGTTCCAAATAATCGAATTTGTTTACAAAAATTTTTTAAACTATTGACTATAATTGTTATATGGTGCTTGTTTGCAATTAAAAATTGATCCTTCACATTTTTATGACAAGGCCTATGTAAGTAATACAATTCCAAATCCGAGAATGCAACAGTTGACAGTTATATCCATTATTCGTTTACAACAATTGACAAAATGCAGGACATTCATCTACAAGTTAAATTTTCAACCAAAAAAAAGAACATCTCTAATTTTACACCTTTGTGAAGAAATATAGATAAACGAGGCTATGTAAATATCGCAAATATAACTATTTGCGAATCATAAGTTAAACTATTAACTATTTCAAACTGCGCGCCGCGGCGGCATGTAGGCGGGCCGAAATCACCAAATAAAAATTCGTGTCAATGGCAAGTCTGCAAAAGGTTGCAGATAATTTTTCGATATTTGCTAGGAAGGGCTTCAGTCGACTTTTTAAAAAAAAGAGAAGCGAGTTTCTATTTGTTTCATTCAATTAAAAAAACTGCAAGGAAGAGATATCCTCACTGAAAGTGTAAACTGCTCGAATTTTGCATAAATTACACAACTTCTATAACAAACAATTTATTAACGCTTGGAGAGCCAATAGAATTAGAAATTCTTCTTTCTTCGTCCCCTGCGAGTTGGGACACACAATGAGGAAATTTAAAACACACTTTATGTACATCTCATACCCCTAAGTACTGATCGGCTCGCAAAAGACTCATACCTTCCAACCTTCGTAAGGTAAACTTCTCTTTGAATTTGTAATTGAAAATAAATGTGTTATATTTGGGTGATAAGAAATAACTTTATTTCGTTCAACCTGAGACACACCTGATACCTTATCGGATTTCTAACAATAACGCACATATCAAGTGTTGTCACACCCAAATAATGAACCACAAAAATCCTACTAACTCCCCTTTTACTCGAACATCATTCACACAAAATTTTGGTTATTGCTAAAAAGTTAAATACTTCGCGTCCAAGTTACATTTTACCTATTTTTAAGATGAGAAATTCGGTCGAAAAAAATATTAGTGAAGTAATTAAAGCTAGAGCAGAGGTTGCGTTGAACATAGAGAAATACTTCCATCTGGAACTATTTATATCACGTGAACAGTAATTTATTGTAAAGTTAATCGACCTCTTTGTCGTGGCATGTATGTCCTTAAATGAATTCTGTCATATAACAAATGTTACTTTGTTTATAAATTAAAAATAAAGAGCTTATCAAATTTTCTTGTCCCGCTCTCGTCCTGAACTATCAATGTAGCTTGGAACGAAGAAATCGACCTTAGAGCATCAAAAATCGATTTTGTGGTTTTAATAGCCCTAGATGTACAAACCCATTAACTATCAAATAAATTGGTATCATACCACTGGGGAGATTCGTTGCATAAAATATTAATTTTTTCCAAAATATTTGAGTTTCACAGACATATTTCATACTGAATTGAAAAAGTTGGGAATCGGAAGTAGGGCTTGGTAGTTCAGAGTTAACGACATCTGAAGTTTCTCCAGAGTCACTCTCACAAGTTTTTGGCTGATCGCACTGCAAAAATTATTATCTGAAATAAACATATTGAGACCTAAAATTGATAATATCATACTATGCGGAGATGCGAGCAACGATGTTTGGAGCTCTTACGCTTCATAATAATTCACCATGTTATGAAATCAGATGAGTTTATCGAACGATGAGAAGATTATAAGATGAATTTTAGAAAAATCAGTTTTCTAAATTATATTTTTCATAACCATCTATTAATCATATATTTTCAAACAAGAATAAAAATCCTGTTGATTCTTCATTGGTTTGTCAAGTAACATTGAGCAATCGGGCAAACTTTAATTTTTAAATTTACCTAAACGTTCATGGTGAACTAAAAATTTTTAAATCAAATTTGTTTTGTATAGTCTTGTTCAGTAAACAGCTGTTATAGATAATTCATGAAATACGATTGTCCCAAGTGATTGAAAATTTGTAAGAAATGTGGAGAAATATTCAATTTTCAAATCATCCATATGCATAATGTTTAGTACCATAATGTCAATTGTTTAGTACCTTGGGAATGCTTTACTCCAGATTTGTTCTTTATTTTCTAAGCGCATTTTCTCTCTTACGATTCTCAGAGTATCTACAAAAGCAATGCATCATTTTTCATCTGCATCCTCTGTATACAACCAAATGAACCATTTCTTGCAATATTGTCGTAACCATATTCTCACGTGGCCTTCTTCTGGACTTACATTTCCTCTCACAACTACCAATCTTGAAATCGTAGCCATATTTTCAACGCTGAAATTCTCCTCTCCTTCCCTGAAATCCAGCCTTTCTCCATTCCTTCTCCGTGCAAACAGCTCTTTCTCTGCACAGTTTTACCATCTCACTCATTTTTCAATGGCACCAGTGTATTCGAATTTCAGTCCTCGAACAATTATCCTTCACACCTCACCTGTTATTTCCTTATTCCATCAATTACTCTAATTGATCTATAGTCAGGTCTCAATTGGAGCGAATATGTGCAAAAAACTACTTATTACAAATTCAATGAAATGAAGCCCTATTGTTGCCGCGCGAAGAAATCAGGAACAATTCAAAATACCACTGTCATACAACAAAAACTCTGTCATTTTAAGTAAAGTCTAAGTCGAATATACCTTATCATGCCTAGTTTCTGACATACCCTGTACTGGGATTAAGATCATAGTAATGATATGTTGAACCATTTACTGGAGGCAAATTCCGAGTCCATATAATCTCATCTCGTCAGGTATTCTAAGAAAACCTTGGAGACACTTTACAGCAACACGTCAATAAAGAATAATCCTGACTCTCTGGGTCCATGTCATAAACCTGACGTGGTAGGGAGAAATCGACTACGTTTCTGGTCTTAGCGACCTCGAGAACATATAATAAACATGGTCTGACACCTAGGCTAGATTTTTGTCCTCAGTGTGGCTGTTGAGTCTTTGTGAGGTTATGCCGAAAACTGAACATGATGGGGTGAAGTCAACGATGAATTCGGAAGTTGTTGGAAATTATTTTTAGCGTAAAAAATGACCTTGACTTTTCCTAAGAATAGAATCTGAATTTGATTGAATGTCATTACGGAGTGTATGATTATAATCAATGGTTTTTTAAAGGTGATTTGCTTCTCCTCAGAATGATGTACTTCGGTTGTTGCGCAGATCCTTATCTTGTACAACTTTTGTACAGTTATGTATTCGGTTCTCGTGGAATCTAAGTAGTAGGGTGCCTGACAGGTACAATTAGATATGTTGATAAGCACACTTGAACTAAGATGTCAATAACTATTGCAAAGGATAAATAGTATTCGAGCAAGGTGTCTTTTAACGGTATTTTGAGAATACCAGCATATTTCCTTCAGTATACAGTCTCAGAAAGGTGGACGAACACTTATCCTTGATTCTCATGCAAACATTTATGATAACATCAAACCCAGTTTTCAATGCTGATAGAATTTAGCAAACACGCAGAGGGCCCCATTATGATTAGGTAAATATTTCTGAACGCTGTAGAGTTCAGCAACTGAGGATTATTTATATCGAGAGACGATGATAAATTGGCCATGCAATTGATGTAATATGTGGACAAATCGACTTCGGGATGTCTTGCTGGATTCCCACGGAGAAAATGTTATGGTCATTCGGTAAGGTAACATAGCGCATCCACACCTTCTGATGCCAAGAACATGCAGATCTTTCTCTCCTATTGAAACGCATGTTGCGGAACCACGTAATGCAAAATACGCGACAAGGATACATGCGCGTAAGGTTTTATTAAAACTAAGACCGACCGCGTGAATCAGGCGTTCTCCAAAAGATGTTAGTGATTTGAGACAAGTAGGGAATAGTAACATTCAGGTTTTTTTGAAACCCTGAAGATCTGAGTAATACTTCTACACAATTAGACATTCAGATTACGATGCGGCAGATGATTAGGCTTCTTGAATCGGAGATTAAACCGACAATGGAACAGGAGATCTACCGGCGCCCGCATCAACTGGAAAATTAGTTGAGCTAGGCCAAGCAGAACACGTCAGCGTTGAATAAGTGATAGGATTCTCCAAATTTTGTATGTCGTCGACGGTAACGGTCTTAAAGTTCCCCCACGAACTTTTGATTACCTTCAGGAATATAGGAGACAGTAATCTTTCCAGATAAGCTTCCTGAACTCTTTGCAGCTGTCAAGAGTTAGAAGATCCTTTGGACAAATAAAACTGCATTAGGAGATCTTCACAAACAACGTAAATTAGAAGGAGGAGGCTTTCATGAGAAATGGAACCAAGAGAAGTGTCCTCACAGAAGCTGCAGTCTGTAAGTCAGTTTTTCACAGTTTGCTAGCCTTACAACGCTCTCTACGCTCTTGTCAGAAGCTCTGTACATATCAACAAAGGAGCCGTTGTGAGCCTTTGCATCTGCAATTTGTCATGAGAGGTTTGGGCGGCTTCCATAGGAGGCTTTGAGGGGCTCTGTCGGTGGCTTCATGGTCCTTCAAAGGACCAATGGAAGACTCTTAGTTTTATGTAAGGATCCCTGAATTTCCTTGTGAGAAGCTCCAGGAGGTCTTCTGTGAATTCTTGTCATAGCGGCAGCAGGAATATATTCCATTCTAGTGAATATTATA
>WSXT02146611.1:0-10368 GCA_011762715.2 Neuroterus valhalla
TCCGCTGCTACAGTCTTATTAATTTTAGACGCGTATTTTCGGCATGCGCAGTGGTAATCTGATATACTAAAGCTGTAAGAAAGATTTGATTTAGGGATTAGAAACGGTTATATCTTATCCTTCCGTTCGAAAAAAAGATTCAAGTAAGGCATCGCGTCTGAACTTAGAATGAAATTCGTTCTCGATAACAGTAGCAGGATAGGGATTATTATTTTTGTTCGTAAAAATTGTAAAAGATCAATCCTTGTCACATGGGTCAACGTTTGCTTTTCTCAGATCACCTGGACTCAATTCAGGAACGTGGAGCTTCATTTTCGCGTGTCAAGACGGTGTGGTTTCCACCTTAGCATATCGTAGAAGCATATTACTTCAATAGGTTTCCAGCGATAGGTGCAGCGCGTGTCTTAAACTCCCTGAGCACCTATGGCATATACTATTGAGTTGCCCGTTTCACACAGGAACGGCGTATTTGTACAGACACAACGCTGCCTTAAGAGTGCTTTACCACCATCTTCATCGCTCTCATGGCGTAGGCCGCGACCCTGCTGAACGCTCCAATGGGTATAGGGTCTATTGTTGAGAACGAGGAGTGCCGAACCTACTGGAAACACGATTTCTCGACAATAGCCCCTATCCAACACTCAAGACCCGACATCATGCTCCTTGACAAATGTGACCGAACCGTTTTTGTGATCGAATTCTCGGCCCCAGCCGACTACAATATCGAAGGCAAGGAAACCGATAAAGAGAAGAGGTACAAAGATCTCAGAGAACACCTACAGCGACATCATCAAGGATATTCGGTTAAATTGATTGTTCTTATCATAGCACATGATCTTCTTATCACTGTTCCTTCGGAATTTCAAGACCCTTTCCAAATGCATACATCCCATTAACCTTATTGATAAATAATTACTGGAGATTATCATTATCCTTTGGATTCTTTTGGATTATCATCGAAAAATTTTGAGAGATGAAAATAACATTCGAGCCAATCAATATCTTTGAGATAATGATGACTAGATGAATAAAATGATACGAGAAACGAGACTTCCATTCCGGTTGAAGCAGAATAACCACTTACTAGATTAGTTAGAGTCTATAAGATATTAATAATAACTGGAATGTCAATATGATGAGAAGCAGCAAGGGGCATCTTGAATATGCAACGTATTAAGAAGGTATATTGCGGAACATTTTTTTACTGTGCATCAGACGAGCAGCATGCCGCACCAGCTAAGAAAATTGATCGCCAGAGTAAATAGTTTAGAAGAGGACGGCGCGTATTCGGAGTGATTTTTTTGAGACCAATGTGTTCATAAATAGAATCATTACCCAACTATCGTGGCTGAAGAAATTTGAATACTGAAACAGTTAAGTAAGGATTCACTTGCACATCGTTTATTTTTTTAAATATTATATTTCAATAAAAAGAACAACACTGTCCAAAATTCAAGTTTGTCACTGTCCAGTTTTGTATTCAACACTGCCCTTTCAGCTTATACTTCCCCTTTGAACGAGCTATAGGAAGTTTGAAAATGAACCTGTTAGGTGGAAAAATATAAATTTTTCTATGAGAATGGAGAAAGGAAAGAGATTTGTAGGAGGTTTGCGTCTTTATAATTGGTATGTGAACCCGACTCAATTCAGGAAACCAGGAAAAATTATCCTCACGTTGACAGTGCCAAGTGTCACGATAAGTTGTGATTATAACATGATTTTCTCATTTGCCTGAGAAAACTCTTCCCTGAACCAAAGGTCTAGTTATATTCGGAAGCATGGGAGAGAAATCCATTCCGAAATTATGTTTGCAATTAGAACTTCTACATTCTGTACAACGGACAAAGATCGAGAAAATCTACTAATGTGGCCATACTTCAAACAGCGTTGAAACATTTCAGCTCAACGAATAACGAATAATATATTGACTATATTCGAGGTCTACAAGTTGTCGATAGAATGAGGATCTGCTTATCTTGACCAGACATTTTACAGCAATTTAAAAAAATGGAAATTGAATAAAATAGCAAAAAATGATAAAGTGAATTCGGAAATGATTCCCATCAGAAGCCTACGTACTCCGTTATGCCTCTAAAATATTCTCAAAACATCAATTGCTTCCATTAAATAACTTTTAAACTACTCTGTACGTTTTCTGGAATAACAAGTTTTCATTCAGAACTTGGTACTCCCTAAAAATCATATAGATTTGTAACTAGTGGTTCCATCTAACAGTCATCCTACAAACTTATTGAGAGATTATACTTCTCCTGAAAAAAGTATTCTAAAAACAATCAGATTCAACTCCACAGGCTTGACCGATCTGGAAAAGTTGCAAGAATGTATGCTGAGCATAATTTCATATTTCCTCATGCAATGGATGCCATCAAACTGATATTGGTATGATCTCTTTCATAGTATTTTGCTCTTAGTATATGGAAATCAGTTTCAGGATGAAAGGCGTCAGGAGTATTATTGTTCCGAGGAATTCAACTAAGGGCATCATTTTGTGAAAACAGGAATTTCGAAGCCTATTCTTGTTCGCAGGAAGTTTGTTTTAGCTGCGATGAAAAGGAATCAAACTTCGAAAGAGTTTGGCGCAGCCTAAGTACCCAGAGTCAAGAGGAACAATACACTGTTCTTATCTAAAGAACTTTTTAGTTCTCGTTAGTAAGCAATTCGGGAGAATGAACATTATTTAGATAATAAAATAAGGAATGTAAAAATTCGACAAATATATACATTTAATAAAAAGTTTCATTCCAAAAAATGCAGGCGGTAGTCTAAATAATATCATATGATAAGAATGCATAGCGAGACTCATTCTAAAGATATGTCAAGTCTAGTCGAGATAAGCGGGGTTTTGTCTTACCAAGGTAGTAGCGATCTAGCTGATGAGATATTTGAGGTTGAGTGGGGAAATCCAAGATATCGAAAAACCGAGGGTCAAATAATAATATCAATTTAATTGTGCAAAATTAAACTTCTGTACCAGCTTAAGAAAAAATTATTGTTCACCACAAGTTTCTTCGGATTGTATTTTGTATTTCTGGATAGCTATCCAATAATTGATAAGCTCGTCAGAGGAAATGTATATTATTTTTATCAAGTGGTCAGTTGGTCGTGGTTGCTAAGGCATGAGCTTTAGACCCACGCTGTCTGTTTGCGGTTGCGATTCCCGTCTCGCACTCTGGAAGAGCTTCGGCAGTCCACAGAAAGTCGTGAGTCCGGCGCGAGTAGAGTTCTTTGGGTTCTCTGAATATTAAGTAGCTACTTCTCTTGGTGGTCCGGAACCCACCTCAAACTGTAGATCCTTCTCATCCCTGAGTTAGTGGTGAAGTCTGCAAAGTGATAAAGAGAAGGTTTTGCAGAGACTCTCGAATCCGTACAGGGAGAGAGCAGGAATTTATATATTCCTATATTATTTTTATCAATAAAATAGCTTTGTGTCTCGTCTCATCTTATTTATGATTAAAATTTGATGTTTGTTTCATCTTATTCAGACGAATTCTCGTCTCATCTAATGAAGATTATTGTTCGGCTTCCGGGATGCGATCATATTGACCACTTACGTTACACTGTCAAACGCCTTAAGACGGGAAGTAGGGTAGGATGGGGTAGTCTGCCCATTGTAGTGCCCTATGTCGCTTTAAATGAAACAAAAGATAGAGGAATCATCCCTTTTTGATGTGAAATTAGATCTGAAAATTTTATTTCCGGACTTCTATTATCAAGAATGACATATTTGTTTTCGGCAAAATTGCAGCAAAACGGCTGAACTGAAGTCTATCAGTGCTTCTTTGTTCGACTCTTGAAGATACTGGAGAAGACAGCTGATTTTAAGTTTGTAATTACAAGGATGGTTCTAATTTGGCGCGCTACTTCAGGCTTTCAGTGTCAATTTCTTCAGGATGAAATAATGTTTTTTTAATGGCTACTACTGGTGGCGAGGTAGTCCGATTGTGCTGGGATAAGGCGCGTTCAAAAGAGGAGACAGGAGAGTTCTAGTATGCATCATGGTCCGGAGTGTGGAGCAGCGTGTGTTCACCGCAGTACCGTTGATTCATGGATTATAAGAAAAGCAGCGCGCAAACGAACAGAACTTCCCCGTCCCCTCTTCTAAACGCGGCCTACCCCAGCCTGATCGGACCAACTCACTCCGAATACTAGTACGGGAGCTGGGTACCTTCCCGTTTGCAATAATATGCCCAAGGCAAATTACGGGTTATTTTTATGTATTTTGAGCCGCTGAATCCGAATATGTCGGTCGCTTCCCCGAAAAAATGGTACGTTTTGTTTAAATCGCAATTGTTCAAACAAATTAGGAAAAAATTATTTTATCGTGTCGGACAATTTTTTTTATGAAAATATGGCTCATTCAAAGAAGAAAAGGTCTTCAGAAATTTTTCCGTTAATTGCGTATTTGAGAAGTTATGATTTTTTGAAGGATGAAAATTTAACGTTTTTTGCCAACTTTCGATGTTAATAACTTTTGACCTAATGGATATTTCTTGAAAATTCAAAAACGTACTTGTTCCTTAAGATAACCCCTACAGCCTGATATGCCTCAATGTTGAGTCCTCGGCCTGGAAATCCGACTTTGTGCGTTCGACAATTTCTTGCTTTGCAGTACTCATAAGGCACTTTGGCTGGCTGAGCGCCGAGCACGCTGCGAGCCCGATATATCTGGCGCTCGCGGGTGCTCGCTTCTCATCGTGTATTCTCGAAAATATTGATATTGAACAGAACCATTAAAAACTATTCAGTTTGTTCATACTATCAAAACATTCTGCACATATGTAATACAAAGCGCTCATCGCGACGAACGTAGATCCGAGAAGGTTCCTAATCATTTTATGGTTCTCATGCAAAATATTTGGAATTTTTGGCAGGTAATAATTTTCCAATGAATATTGACAATGATTAATGATATTAGAATTCTTTAAAAGTACGACGATATTTGAAGCCGTATTAGAAAAAAATTAATGAGTATGAAATATTGTTTCTTTTTCGTACTGGTGACAAAGGCCGAGAAAAAGTTCGGTTAGCAGCGCAACAAAGGCAAGATGCTGTTCACTCGAGATTATTATTATTAAACGATCGCAGTAAGTACTTTCGTTGCTTTATACTTTTCGTATTTCATTGTTAATTTTTATTCATCGAACCGCTGAAACAATTGATATTTATAGTGGAATGAACAATGATATCGAAAACTTTTACACTCGCGTTGCTTACAAATCAATACTTTCCATGACTTTATATAGAAGTTGATACTTTTTACAGGTAATTTACTTAGTCCAAAAAAACCTAATTTTTCTCATAATAATGGTGTTATATAATAACAATCATATACTTTTCAGATGATTTCAAGTATCACTTGAAGTGTTACAGAAGCTATACAAAGATTCTATATAAAAAATTTGAAGATAAACCTGAAAAATCTTATGACGAATCGGACGAGGAATCAGACATAGTAAGTACTATTTGCGATAAAAATTGCCCACAAAATGAGCCCGTATTAAAGCAGAATATAAGTCGCGCAACGAGATCGCAAAAAGCTCTGTACACCAGTCGCAGCCAATCAGTTAAGATCATTAAAATTTTGTGCGTTGTATGCGGTCAAGTTAGAGATGGAAATGGAATCGGAAGGAATTTTTTATCATGCAAATTGTTTATGAGCGTACGAATTAAAGTTCGAAAGATTAATGTCTAACAACGTGAATGAGCAGCAAACACTCAATAACAATAATAATTTTGATACAATCATGTACGAAGATGATCTCAATGATACTTCAAGTATTCATCAAACGTTTGATAAATCAAAATTAGTCCAGGAGTATATACAATCCATTGAACATCGTATTATTTCTGGAGAAGCTTTTGAACTATGTTTTTTAACTAAAGAAATAGAGAAAAATTACAATATCGAAGGGAATTTGGATAATCGATCTGTAAAAAATGCATTAATTGAATATTTTGGAGAGAGTATTGGTTTTGCTTATCCCAAACAAAAGAATAAGTCTGTTATGATTTTTTATACTAAGCTCTCTTTGTCAAAAATAGTAAACACTATGCGATCTTCTTCCAAAGTTAAAGACACTGCTCAAAATCTAAGAAAAATTATGAGAGGTGTAGACTTTGATTTGAAAAATGAATATTGTGACGAACACGACCTCCGATCATCTTGGGATAATTTCAAACTGCCAAAGGAATTCGTCGAGTTCTTTAGTGAATTTTTCAACATTGAAGAGTCTCGATTGGATTTAGAGAAAAAAATGGAAGAAAATACAGAATTTGGGAACGACAAGTTTGACGTGAAAGTATTGAAAATTAAATGCTTATTTCAAACGATGTATTGCATCATGCATGATGGTAAAAGTCGCACACCTTTGCACGTTGCTACTGGTATGTCTGTACATCACGTATCAAAAAGTAAAAATACAGTTACTAATTTGAATCGACTCGGTGTATCTATTTCATACCCTGAAGTCGAAAGGTTTAATGTAGGACTGGCTGCTTATTCAGCTAAAACGGCTGATGTTCTGACACCGCTACCAACTAAACTTCAATCTCGATTGTTTACCACAGGGGCATTAGATAATTTTGATCATGATACATACTCACTTTCTGGCCTAAAAGGCACACATGACACAGTTATTGTTTTATTTCAAGAAAAGACGTCCAACATTTTGCGTAAACCAGATATTTCTGAAGATAGTGATCATTCAATGAGATCTTTGAGTAAGCCCCTCAAATGTCAGTTGAAAAAAGATTTTTTTAAATCACGAAAAGGTATTCACTTACCGGATGATTACATTGCTTCAACTACAGAAGCTATCATTACACCAGAGGAATTTCAAAGATCTTTAGATCCTAATGATTTAGCATGGTATATATGCAGGATGAAAATGAGCGAAACAACTGACTATTCTTTATTAGTACAAAATGGAGAACAAAATATTCCTTCTTGGGCAGCGTTTCATTCTTTATTTGTAAATGACGATCGACCATGAACACAAACTGGATTTTTGCCGGTACTTCCTAACCCAGTTACTGAAGTTGACACTGTGTACACAGCTATGTGCAATTTACTTGAAATTTTGAGTCAGCTCGATCAAACCAATCTACCTGTAACTTGTGACGAGGGCGTGTTCAAATTTGCACGCCAAATCAAGTTTGTAAGAGATGAGGAATTTAAGAACTTATTTGTGATGTTAGGATCATTTCACACGGAGAAAGTAATTTATGGTTGTATTGGAAAATATTTAGAAGAGAGTGGAGTTGATAATGTTCTTATTGAAACGAATTTGTTTGGTAAAAATGTAGCACAACAGATGCTAAGTGGAGGGCACTATAGTAGAGCTGTGAAAGGTTATTTTATTCTTGGCGAGGCTCTTACTCGTTTACAATTACAAGCATTTTTCACGAAAGATCGGCTACAAAAGTATCACGCTGAACTAGAAGTTTTAGAAAACCTAAGGAATGCTATGATAGAAGGCTCTTTGGATGAGGCTAACAATCTATTAGAACTGTTTATTCAACGTTCCAAAAAATTGGAAGAAGATTTCGAAAACTTTCTCAAAATAAGATCAGAACAATCACCACTTTTCAGATATTTTAACAATGTTTTGATAATGATTGATATTGCCCATGATTCCCATAAATCTGATAGAAAAAGTGATTGGAATTTACGCATTGAAGCACTCCAGAAACAGCAACTACTGTTCTTCGCTATGGACAGGATACATTATGCACGTTATGGTCCTATTCACTTAGAAGATTGCTTAAACCTTGAGAGATGCCTGACGTTTATCAAGAATTTCTGAAAGGTGCATTTACTGTAAAACAAACTCGTAAATCCTTCTCATCAGTAGCAACAGACCAGGCACTCGAGCAAACGATAAACAAAGCAGGAAAAAGGACATCTGGAAATATTGGCTATACGAATAAGAAGAGCGCTGTTGCTGTTTGGGACATGACATTTCACGAGTTAGTAGGTATAAATAGTTTCTATCGAGAAATTATGGGTTTAGAAGATGTTAATGAAGAGCTGCAAGTACACCACGAGTTTGATTCTGCTAACACTCAGTTTATGGAAGACGCAGTGAATAGCGTGGTACAATATTTACTGAAACAAGAAAATCCTTTCCAAGAAGGTTTCCAGCCTCTTCGAAACATTGTTACAGGTCAGCTTGTTGATGGAACGGTAGCTGATGAGCTTCTTAATATTTTCAATATTGGTCGTCAAAAATTCAATGAGTTCAGAGATCAACGAATCGTTCAGAAAACAGTACCACTCTCTGATACAATCCATCATACAAAGCTTCCAAATTTTAAAACAGTATATAAAGAAGTAAAGAAAAAACCAGCCAGTCAAAAAAAAGATTCGTTACACCAAAGTCTCCGCATTGCCGGTATTGCAGGTGAGCGAAAATTTGAAATGGAGGAGCTATTGTGCTATGATATAAGTCCAAAAAATGTTTTATTCGATGAAGATGGACTTATGGTGAAAGAAACTAAAAAATATGAATTCACTGAAGTTTTAGAAAGCAATCTAGATCCTGAAATGGACTATATTATTTCAAATCCACCCATGGGGATTGTCGTGGATGTCAAATCCAATAGCTTTTATAGCACTGTCAAACGAATAGATTTTGTTTTTGATGACTACTTTGAACTTTCACCCAAATCCTCTGAGAGATTACGTCGATCGAACGTCGAATTCATAGAATTGTTTGAAATTCATTCAGATGTACCATTACCCACACAAGAGACTAAGTTTTGGTCCTCTGAGAAAACAAAGAGATGTTGCAGATGTTTCTACGCAATTACATTTTCCTGCATAGTGCTGAATTATGGCCTAATGTGGAAATAGTCTTTAGCACAATTAAGAATATGGAATGTGTTTCGACTCTGTCGCATCTGAAGGAAGACCCATCTATGAGCTCGTAACAAAGGCATGACATAGAAGAGGCCGATACGAAAATAATCCTACACATCAATGATTGCTGCATTCAAGGAATACATCATATTTTATTATTATCGTCAAATACGGATGTAGTAGCATTAGTTCTCAATTTCTGGAATACTTTTGCGTCTAATGGATTGCAGGTACAATTTTTTTATTTATGCATAAACATAGTATTCCCATCATTTTGCGGAACTTTCTAGCTTATTGATTCGAAAATATTTGATGTATTCATTGATAAACCTGATATAATAATCATTAATAAATTAATCATAAATCCTCTTTTCATAATAAATAATAAGACATACTTTTTCATTTATTTAGGAGTTGGGGATGCGTATTGGTGTTGCAGCGACAATAAGGAACTCACCCGTTCATAAGCTTGCAACTAAACTGAGCTTCGAAAAATGTCAAAGTTAAGTAGCTGCTCATCACCTTACTGGTGGTGATTACACCAGTAAATTAGGCACTAAGTTGATGTCGCTGCGTGCAGAGCCAGAAAAATATCTCCTTTATTTCGGTCGAGGTATATTATTTATTTCAAATCGAAAAATAACCTAATTTTAACTTTTAAGTTTAATTTAAATTTAATATATTTCAGGATCCTCAGAAACATTTATCAGTTGTTGTATAGAAATGGCTGAAAAATATCTTATTAATGTTATCGCTAATGGCTCCAGCTGTGAAAATTTTAATAAGCTTCGTTATGTGTTCTACTATCACTCTAATCTAGTCAATTGTGATATCAGTTACCACCAACTTCAGCATCACTCGCTTTACACATTCGCCGAGCGTTTTATGTGACGTATCAACAAGTAAGTTGCTTGGATGAAAATGTTGAAAAATTAGATCTCCTTTCCTATGGATATGAAATGAAAGGCGATTTATTAGTTCCCGCTAAAATTAAAATTCTCTTACCTCCTATAGATAAATTTGTTCCAGGTTGCCATTGCAAAGCATGCATGTTTGAAAAATC
Source organism: Neuroterus valhalla (assembly GCA_011762715.2). NCBI lineage: Eukaryota > Metazoa > Arthropoda > Insecta > Hymenoptera > Cynipidae > Neuroterus > Neuroterus valhalla. The sequence continues at coordinate 9,945 of WSXT02146611.1, forward strand.
ATGCATTTGCGTAAGAGCTGGAATAAAATGTTGCAGATTTTGTTCTTGTCAAAAAAAAAAACTTGTAAGAACAGATTCAATGATATCAGTCAATCAAATACAAAATAAAACGTATTTGAACATATGTAACTAAAACGCTAAATTTTGAAAATCTATTACAGATGTAAATATGAAAAAACATTGTCACTTAACATTAAATTTAGTACGCATTTATGTAACAAATTATAATAAATATTCAACTATTTACAAACTACTTTACCATAAGATTCATTACCTGGCGAAAATTCCAAATATCTAGCATGAGAACCATAAAATGATTAGGAACCTTCTCGGATCTACGTTCGTCTACTCAAATATACTATGGAACTCGAAACCGAATATATACGCTATACAGTATTGTACATTAAACATAATTTCATATTAA
>WSXT02146622.1:0-10367 GCA_011762715.2 Neuroterus valhalla
TGCTGCGGAAATACATTGGCGTAACCGTAGAGGGAACTCAAAAATTTCAGAGTCAGTTTGTGCAATGCCCTTAAGCTGCACTCAAAAGAAGGGATATTTTAAAAGAATAGTTACATTCTTAATCAAAGCGATGAGAGTTGATCAGAATAAAAAATGTTCAGAAATGAATGAATTTTCAACAAAAGACTTAAACATCCAACAAAACAGTTGAATTTTTTCTCCAAAGGATGGAATTGCAACTGAGAAGATCACATGTCGACTATAAAAGACACTTCTGCCGTGACAGTGACCGGTGGTACCTGGTCTGACTGTGACTTAAGTTTGCAATAACTCTCAGTTTTGTTGAAAATCAAGGTGTTTTTGTTATTCAACGTATCCTACACGTCGTTACTCCTGCATCGCCATGAGAAAGTGTCCGGAGTGCAATGTTTCGATTGTTAGAGGGGGACCTGAGGTTCTAGCGTGTGTGAAGTGCGGCAACTTAATACACCTGGCCTGTGCTAATTTTGGAATCACGAAGATTGAATTTGATAAACTAAAAAAAGGCCTAGTTGATAATGTTTGCAAGAGATGCACCTCGTTGCCTAATAGTGCCACCTCAGCGGCAGTAGATGGCAACCCAGGTACGAACGATAATTGCCAGGACGCCGGTGGTTTAAATTCAGTACCCTTTACCCCTACTCTTCCAGCTCCTTCAAATTTGCTACCTGATCTCATTGTCCTTTTGCAATAAACGGTCGCCGAAGGCCAAAGGGAAGCGCTTGCGTAGATTCAGGAGATTCTAGCCAGACTAGACAATTTTGAAGCCGAACAAAATGACTTGGCCGAAAAGTTAAATTCCATACTTCAAGAAATCAAGTCTGAACTATCCAATAACACCAGGCGGATTGAATCTTTGGAAGTAGTATCCGAGGTGCAGAAGGAGGATATTGCGTGTATAGAGAAGGAAACGAACGATTTGAAGGCAAAAGTCATTACATTGGAGCACACGCTCAATGTGAACGAGCAGAAAGCTCTGTGTAATTTGCTTGAGATTTATGGTTTGCCCATAAAGCCCAACGAGGCCCTCTTGGCCACCATGCAATCGGTCGCCAGGGATCTCGATGTGCCTCTGGTCAAGGAGGATGTTTTCAAAATATATAGGATAATTGAAGCAACAACAATTAACAGCGCCACCACACCCCCGATAATCGTAGCTGAATTCGGCACAGAAGAACTCCGTGATAAATTCATCGAGAGAAGGAAGATCAAAAGGGATTTCTCAACTGCAAACTTAGGATGGACAGGAAGCGACAAGAAGTTCATTCACGTTCGTGAGGCCTTAACCCCTTTCAATAGGAAGATTTACGCCATAGCTCTTGGTCTCCATAGGGAGAAAAAAATGAAGTATCTCTGGGTCTCAGGAGGAAGAATTCTCTGTCGGAAGGAGGATGGATCACCAAGAATGCAACTTGTAAACCTACAATCCATCGAGATTATTCTATAGCAACCATGGGCTAAGTTATTTCTGTTTTTACTTTATTTCCAATTTGTACAATCTTCATTCCTTAAACTCCTCTTCGACACTGTTAAATGTATATTCTCATCTGCTGATCCATATTCTGAACCCAACTCGTTTTTCCGCATAGTTTATTTTCTGATTTTCATGTTTTTTCAGAATTTTGTCTTTTTTCCTAATTTATATTCCCTTGATAAGGATATTTACTTATGCTCCTTTCTCATGCGTTGCTTCGACTTCTGTATATCGGTTAACTGCTTGTAGAATAATTACTATATTGCTTTTTTTGAACATTATCGATCTCAATACGCCGATTTTTCTTATATTCACATTTTCGATATGTCAGCTTTGAACCGACTCTATATGCTGTATATGATTAGGAACTTTTTATACATACTATGCTTGATTTCTTATACCTATCATTTTGATTTTTTACTGGTTTCCAATCGTGAACATAGGTACTGGATTCTGTTGGTTTTTTATCCATTTTTTAAATCTGATCTTTCCCTAACACTTTTCCAATGGGAATTCTGAACATCTGTCACGTTAATGCTCAATCTCTAGCAGCCCATTACCTCGAATTCAAATATTACTTTATGTCATGTTTCTGTCACATTATAGCCGTATCTGAAACTTGGCTCACTCCAAATATTTCCTCAAGTCTTGTAACACTTGACCATTATTCACTTTTTCGTAGAGACAGAGATGAGAGAAGAGGAGGTGGGGTATGTCTCTATATACACGACAGCTTGAGAAGTGTAAAGGTCAGTGAGAGTCCTCTCGCTAATTACCCAACTGCAGAGTACCTTTTCATCAATGCATCTTTACCCCTAGATTGTATTTTGGTAGGTGTTATATACAAACCTCCGAATTCTTCTTACGGCAAGGAACTTGAGCCTGATATTTTTAACCTCATACCTAACTATAATATTACTGTTTTAACCGTTGATTTGAACACAAACCCTAATTCTTCCAATAATTTGACACATTTTCCGAAATCAGTAATTTTCTCTGCAGGATTATCCATCGTTTCCTATAACTCCACCCACCACACTGATCACTCAAGTATGTGGATTGATTTGATGATTGTTGATGACCTTGACAAGGTTACTTCGTCCACCCAACACTCAATATCATTCCTTTCTAACCATGATCTTAATAGTATCCAATTTCAGTTCACCTAGATTCCCTCCTCTAATAAAAATCCGATTTCCATACGAAATCTTTCCAATATAGATGAAGCCGAATTTTTGGAGCACCTCTCTACTTATGACTGGAGTAGCATTTTTAAAGAGAGAGATATCAATAGTAAGGTGATTCGTTTAACCTCATTTTATCTTCTCCTTTCGATAAATTTGCACCTCTCTATACTCCGCATGCAAAAAAGGAATCAACTCCCTGGATCACTCCTTGCATAAGAGAATTGATGAGAGAAAGAGATAGTAAACGTAGGTTAGCTGAAAGAACTAAAAATACTACAATTCAAGCTGAATTTCGTAAACTAAGGAATTTCGTACAAACAAAAATCAGGGATTCATTCAATCAATATAATTACAACTCCATTAAAAACAGGAACAGAAACGAAAATATCTGGCTTCTCCTTAGACAACTAGAATTAATTCCCCCTAAACATGAATCTTTCGATAGTAATTTCTCTCCTGCAGAGTTACTAACTGCCTTTACAACCAAGCCTACATCTTTGATCAACTCTGTTCCTCCTCTGACATCCGCTCCCTCCACTTTTGATGGTACCAAATTTTTCTTCTCTGACATCTTTCAAGAAACTTTGATAAGAAAATTCAATAAGGTCAAATCGAATGCTCTAGGTTCAGACGGTATCTCTATTAAGATGGTTCGCCTTGCTTTTCCATTTATTTGTCCAATTCTCTTGCATATATATAATGCATCTCTGCAGGTAAGAGTTTTTCCTAATAGCTGGAAAGAGGCGATTATTCGCCCTGTCCCTAAAATAACAAAACCCACCTCTCCGACAGATTTCCGACCTATTTCTATCTTGTGTGCCCTATCTAAACCCTTTGAGCGCATTGTTCATCAGCAAATAACGTCGCATTTGGACGCTAACAATTCAATTGACCCAATACAATCTCGGTTCCGCGCTAAGCATAGCACGCTCACGGCCTCCCTTAAAGTAACTTCTGACATTAAATTTGCAATCGATAAAAGGGAGTTGACAGTTGTTGTCCTTTTGACTTTTCTGAAGCGTTTGCCACAGTCAACCATAATCTACTCCTGACTAAGCTCAAATCGCTCGGCCTCTCTGATATGGTGGTTAAATGGTTTGAATCGTATCTCAGCAATCGTTCTGAAAGGGTAAAGATTAGTAATGGAGAGCAGTCTGTATGCGGTGAGGTCAAGTTTGGTGTCCCTTAAGGGTCTACACTTGCCCCCACTCTATTTAATATTTACACCTCTGATCTGGGTAGCAACCTTCGGCATTGTAAGTACCACAAATACGCTGACGATTTCAAGCTTTACCTCTCCAACCCTATTGCTACTTTAAAGAACTTACTTCAAAAAGTACGAGGAGGAGGATATTGATCTGGTGGTGCAGTGGGCCATGAGTAGTGGTCTCACTCTTAACCCTTCTAAAACAATGGCTTATATTATTGGACAAACCTCCTCTCCATCACTTGAAACAATTGCAACCCCACCTCCTCTCCTTTTTAACGGACGTCGCATCCACTTCATGGAATCAGTGAAAGATCTTAGCTATTTTCTCAATCGCACTCTTTCTTGGAATGAACAAGTTTCGGATATATCTAGGAAAACCTTTAGAGTCCTCCAACAACTTAATAGGAATAAAGAATCACTCCCACTCCTACACGTATTCTCTTGGTTATGAGCCTCATCCTCCCTTTTTTTGACTATGGCTGCTAAGTATACGATGATATAACTAACGAGCTTAATACTAAGCTTGAGCGTGCATTAGATGCTTGCATCCGGTTCATTTATAACATTTAAAAAAGTGAGCATATCACGCCGTGAGAGAGAGAGCAGGACTCCTCAATGTCGCTAAAAGAAGACAATTTTTCACGGGCAACACGTTATATAGTCTGTTCAGCAGGAAATCTCCACAGTACCTCCTTAATCTTTTCCATTCTACCAATAAAGGCCAATCAACACAATCCAAACTTCGTCAAAGGAAATCAGTACTGAAAATTCAAACACACCGCACTTGTAAAATGCAAAGGTCGTCTATTATTCGTGGCGCACGCCTTTGAAATAAATTGCCTACAACAATTAGAAATGCACCCTCACTGTACCACTTTAGAAAACTTCTGTTTTGCTGTTTATTTAACTCTTCGAATTCGACAGTTGAAATTACTCATTAGTGAGACTTATGTATCAAATACAATATTTGAATCTTACATTAGGTATTTTTGTACGACCATAGGTAGCTTTTGATACTGTGCACGTACGCGTGTGCATTATATTATTGCATCATTGGAAACCCTCATTATTTTTAATATTGTTCTTTTTTTCTGATAACTCATATTTTCTAAGCCGATCACTGTTTCACAGCTATATCTTTACTATGTACTACCTGTTCCTTAGAGGGCTAACTAGCCCCAGGAACTTTTTTTGAATAAATGCAAACATACAATACATACATACATACATACATACATACATACATACATACAGACAGACAGACCGACAGAAACATTTTTAAAAACCATTTTTCTAGATTCAGGGGGTCTCAAAACGTGGACATTTGACAAAAACTGGGAGGGGGGTCAAATTTTACACAAATCTAATACCTCCTCATAATGATGAGAATGTAATAATAATCCTGAAATCGATTTTTTGCTCTTAGGTCCCTTCCTTCGGAGCGCGTCACAAATACAACTTTCTATGAGAAAAGGACCGACTTTCTCGCTCTGCTGAGAACCGAACCCATAACCTCTCGTTGATTTCCACAGCAAGTTGTATTTGATTTCTTCATCAAATAAATTTCCATGTCGTTGAAATCTTCTACCCATTAGATTCTGAAGTCGTCAAGAAATCAGTTGTTTCTAAAAGGATTCTTGGAGGTAAAGATGTTCCGATCAAGAAGGCACCTTTCATGGTAAATATAATATTGAGAATATATATAATTGTATGATTTTGCTAACAAAATGACATCACTTTTCCAGAAATTGATAAATTTCGATAAGTTTGAAAGAAATGAATTATGCAAGTAATTCATTCTCGAAATGTGTGTTTAAGAAGCTGTGGATAAAATCTTCTGTTGTAAAAAGTCTGTCACATTTGATTCAAGTTTCATTTTGCATTTTCATTATAAATTGAACCTTTGTCTCATGCTCGTGGGATATTTTTAACATTACTAACAATTCCTAACAAATCGTAACAAAAATAAACCTCAAATTTGGAAGATTTCATTGTATCTTCGTAAGTTCAGGTGCTTCAAATTTGTATTTTATCTATTAATCTTAGAATTTTATATCCTAGTAAGGAATGATCAGGTTTGTTATGCTTCTACCAAAAATCGTATAATTTTCATATCGTATTCATTTGCTTCAAAAAAAGTTTCATTTTGTGAACAAATTAGAAAATTTTCAAAACATATTGTTTTATATCGAACGATTCCAGTTATCAATAATCTTCCCAATCGTCATTTAATCTTCCCGATCGTCTCTAAATTAAAATATGTTTTTCTAGTTGCAAAATAAGGGAACACGTATTTGTTTATTTTTCGATGGGACCAAATTACAGGATTTATGTCGCTTCTTAAGTTAACCTCTAAAATGACACGCGGTCAACTGAAACATGAAAATACCTGATATTTTTGTAGTTTTTAAGATCCTTCGTAGCTGCTTTGTGTTGTTTGATGTAGTTTCAGGTGTTCTTCCAACTTGACTTAACCATTTTGAGAAATAGTTAAAATGAACCTAGAAATCCATATTCTTATGAAAAATTTCAAATTCTATTTTCACAAAAACGCCATGTTTTTTTTGGCTGAATTTATTTTTAAAGTGGCTGATTTAAAACCTGAATTTTAAGGTAGATGGGACTTCCTAATTTTGCGTCATATGGAAATAGAAAAATCAAATCGATTTTCCTCACTTTTCGCGTTCGTTTGCACGAGTCTTCTAGTAAATTATTTTCCATTATTGAAAAATATTTTTATGATAACAGTATTACTATAATTAGGTCCTAAATTACATTCTTACATTCTTTTCTTTATCGGAAAAATTTTAGTAGGCCAGTAATTGCATTTTTATGTACACTTTTCAATTGGTTTTTTTCAAAAGAAGAAGTACAAGCTTTCAGAGAAAAAAAAATTATTGGAACGGAAAAAAATCGAGGATCAACCAGCAATTTAAAAGACTCACGTTTGGAAGTCTGTAAAAGAAAACGGTGAAATAAAACTTTTCAAAGGTCGAACTTCACAAACGACTATAGCAGAAGTAAAAAAAAAAAGAATGTAAAAAAGTGAGAATAACAGTGAATCTTCCAAAATACAGAAGAGTTATATTAAAAACTAAGTGAAAAACAATGAACATAAAACCAATTGAAAAGTGTACATAAAAATGCAATTACTGGCTTTCTAAAATGTTTTTGATAGATAAAAAAATGTAAGAATGTAATTTGAGACTTCATTAGAGTAATACTGTTATCCTAATTATTTTTGTATAATTTGAAATGATTTACTAGAAGACTCGAGCAAACGAACGCAAAAAGTGGAAGAACTCGATTTTATTTTTTTATTTCCATATAACGCAAAATTGAAAAGTTCCATCGAGCTTAAAACTAAGGTCATAGATCAGCTATTTGTTAAACTAAATTCAGCCAAAAAAAACATGGCGTTTTTGAGAAAATCGAATTAGAAAATTTTTATGAAAATAGCAATTTCTAGGTTCATTTTAATTATTTCTCAAAATGGTTAAGTCAAGTTGAAAGAACACCTCAACTACATCAAACAATATGCAGCAGCTACGGAAAATCCCAAAACTACTAAATTATCAGGTATTTTTATTTTTCAGTTGACCGAGTGTCATTTCAGAGGTTAACTTAAAAAGCAACATAAATCCTGTAATTTTGGTCCAATCGAAAAATAAAAAAAGCCGTGTCCCCTCATTTTGCATCTAGAAACAAAAATTTCAATTTGGAGACAATCGGGGACATTAGTTCTACTAGCCTGCATGATTTGAAATAGAATTGGTCAACTAGAACTTTCAATTTCATAAATCGGAGATACTTCATATCTGCAAGCATCTCATGTTTATCGACGATTTTTCCCATATTCAGAATTCTATAACTCATGGCACTCGAAGAAAGCTCTAACTTGAACGTTTTTTCTCTTTTTCCAACTTTTTAATTTTCCATTGAGGTAATGTTGAATATCCTATTCTTCCTATTTCGAAACATTGAATTCGGACGTATGTTAAATCATAAACATTGAATAATTACTCTTTGACACTAAAAAATTGTGCGTTTACTTTAGAGCATTACATTTTTATCTGTTCGAAATCGAATTTGAATATGCATGTTGATATATTCATAATTTTTGTATTCTATAGACTACTATGTTAGTCAAATAGTTTTTTTTCGGAAATATCATATTCCGGCTGTTATCCTCTGACAAAACTTTTGGCAACTTCAATCGTTCCAATTTCATGCGCGTTATATTCGGAATTTTAGCATTAATTTCTTCTTAATTAGAATTTTTGTTCTTCAAAAGCTGAAATCCAAGATTGAATCATTCCAAGGCTTCAAAGTTTGTTTTCGGTTACCTATTTGCCATTCGAATTCAAATGTGTTTAGTTTTTGCTATTTTCGCAATTCAATTTCTTCTTTCTTCGACTCTGTTGATTACAATTAGATGCTTTGCTCCCATTATTCATGTACATAAACCTGTACGATTTCCCATAAAACATACGATACTTACACTTACAAAATTCAAGTTTTCATTCCCATCATCACTATTTCAAATTATTCAAATCTTAAGGCTTTGGAATTGATTAAATGTCAACAATCGATTTGAGAAATCTGGAATCTATTACGTACGTTTAGCAGTGTAAAGTTCCGAATAGAAGTTGAGCTATGAGTTCAAATTTCTGAATATTGAATAATCATAGTTTGACTTCTGCCAAAGGAACAAGTAAACATTTGAGTTGTTTCATGTTCGCACTGAGTGTTTTCAATAGAAGGCCTATTATAGACATAGGCTCATAAATTCCTCCTTGCTGCTGTTCCTTTCTGAGTCTTCGAGATTACCAAGTATCCTGTCCGTAGATTCGTATACGAAAACAACACAGCCATTCATACCTCCAAGTAGAATGATTTTTTTTGCAGTATCGCAAAAAGATTTCCCAATGAATGGACGATATTTTGTACCCGACAAAAATATTAACCCTCGGTGAAACTGAAGAAAACCCCACGAACAGCGTTTTTCGTGTATCATTTAAATCAAGCAATTAACGTGAGTACCTCCTTAGAGGAAATATGACCACTTTCTTCTGAGCGAAATCTTCGTCAAATGAAGATGGTTTTTGAACATTGAGCTTGAGTCTAGAATGCTGCCTTCTCTAAAAAATGACTATTGAAAGAAATTGGTTCTCACCCACAAAGAAAGATAACAGGAAAGATACCCCAGTAGATTGGAACTGTACGCAACTTGTTTGTTTGTCAAAAGGAAGATCAACGATAGCAAATTTAGATTTTGAGAAAGCTGAACAATAGTTGAGGTGGTAGTAATCTCGAAAACGAATTGAAAGTTCCATTCTTGAAAATGTTTTCCTACAAAATGATGGAAAATAATCCTAAATAATTAATAAACTATGCTGGCATCGGAGCATTTGAAACGATATTACGATTATAATGAAAAAAGGTGTTCCAGGTTTTGATAATGCACGAAATACAAAATTTGCCGACGTTTTTACTGTGGGGACTGATCAAACCTGATTGGCTCATATAATATTTTTCCAATAACCCAATGTCCATTATCTCTATTCATGTTATCAGGGTCTTTTATGTTTCGATTGCTTTTCAATGCCTCCTCGGAAAAATATCGCTAGTGCTGACTGCGTCAAATACTTTAGCCTGAGATCACTCTCATGTTTCCTTATACGTTGGCTCACCGCTCTTCCGGTTTCTCGAATGCAGACTATGACACAAGAGCAAGGGATTTTATATACTCCTGAATCACTTAATGGTGCCTCTTTGTCTTTAGGGTTGTTATGAAGTTGTCCTATTTTTGCAGGTGGTTTATATATGGTTTGGATGTTGTGTTTGTTTATAATTTTCCTAATTAGTTTTGTGATACCTTGGATGTAGGCTAGGGTGGTGGTTGATGGTCCTCCAGTTGGTTGTGTTCACGTGTTTTTTCTAGTGTATTTCCTGATTGTTCTATCAATTTGTTCGTTTGTTCAATCGCTTCGCATTAGAGTTTGTTTGATGTTTCATACTTCCTTTTGTGAGTTATCTTTATCTGTTATGGGAACAGCTATGTGAACGGAGGAGTTGCCCACCGAATGCATTCGAGGTGGGTGATAGTGAAAGAAGGCATGTAGGTTTCTGTTTGTGTTAGTGGGTTTTCGGTAAACTTCGTACACTCTCAGAAATGTCCTTTCAGCGATGAAGCAACACTTTTACGGTTAAAATGCAAACGTTTAAGAATTAGAGTTGGAAACAGATACTTTAACGGTTGAAGTGCTAGTCGTTTAACTAAGAATCGTTTGAACGATAAGCGACTCTACTTTAACGCATAAGAGATGCAGCTTATCGGAAAAAGCGTGACGTACTTTTACCGTCAAACTATTTGGGAGCATCGAATCGTTCAAGGTTGCATGTATGTGCGCATAGTGGAATAGCAACACCATGCTTTCAAAATGCAATCCTTCCA
>WSXT02146633.1:0-10366 GCA_011762715.2 Neuroterus valhalla
GCCTGTATGGGGATAGCCGGTTTTGAATTCCGTAACCCTGTGGGTTAGCTTTTTGGGCATTTTCAATAATTAATTAACAAGAAACAAAACGAAAAATTTAGGTTTTCTCAACGGGGTTGTATCGGCATTTCATTTGTGTTGTCAAAAATGCAAAAAAACGCATTTCGAAAAAAATGAGGGTTAGCCGGTTTTGAATTCCAGGTCTTCATATTTTATTCAATATTCTTTGCATATTTTTATAAATTGAATGGCTGGCGTCCAAAAGGGGGTAACCCACATTTTTTTCGAAATTGACTTTTTAGCATTTTCCAATTGTTCAAAACAATGCACATGTAAAGCCGTTAACGAAATTTAAAAACAAGGTTTTTTTTTTTTTAATTCACGAAAATGGTCCAAGTTGACCGAGGTGGTAACCCAAGTCCTCACTCGCGGCCAAAACGGGGTAACCCCTCGTTGCGTCTTATGGAAAATCTGAATCTCTCGTTCTTTTTCCGAGGGTCTAAGAGAATATAGAACATTGAGTCACTATCGAAGGGCATAAAATTGAGACTCATGGTTCTGTGAACAGGAAAATGAGCCGATTTTGTCGGTTTCACGTTTCACGTTGACAGCAATGTGTAAACAGACTTTACAGAAAGTAGGTCCTCTCAAATTATTGCTGTTTATGAATACTTTTTTGCTATTTTATGTTTCGTGCACAAAAGTTTTTTGTTCAGCGTAGTTTTACGAACAATTTGGTGTAGGTCTCATCTTTCCAGAGTAAAATTTGTCTGAGAAAATGTTATCGAGATAGAAGCGGCACGAGCAGCGACGGAGCGGAGAGGAGTACGTGACAGCAAAAGGGAAGCGCGTGTGTGCCAAGGCGCAATTCAAACCTAATTAAGTGAATTATTTTATTAAAAAATAATAAATTTAGAAAAAAACCTTAAAGTTTGTATCATATTTCAATTAAGTAAAATTAGAATCATTGTGATTCCTGTAGTAGAAGTGAAAGTACGCGCGATCTGCGGGTTATCCCCTTTTGGTCGCTAGGCACCCCTGGGGTTACCCCACCGAGTTACGAAAATGCTTATAGATTGCGCAATTGCGCATAAAATGAACTGATATTTCTGGTCATTGTTTATCGGAGGTTCGATGAAAGTTCTTTTTATTTTGGCATTGAAAATTCGGTTATTTCGAAAATGCGAAAGTTTTTTGGGTTTCCTATGAAAAAAGAAAAATGAGGGTTACCCCCTTTTGGACACCAGCCATTCATATATCGGTACGCATATTTGTTCGAAGGCTGGCTAACGCAGGAACACCGCTCAAAGAAGCGGGAAGGAGAACCCGTCTCAGGCAAACGGAGTGGGGATCTCCAGCCAATCACGGAAGAGCAGTGCCAACCGGCATAAAAGGCCAGTCCACTGGGAGAACGATCCCATTGAGTTCGTCACTTCGGTCTCCGCGTTCCTTGAGTTAGGTCGCCTGGGTATCCTGCTCCTAAGGAGGGCAGTCTCGTTGTAGTGATAGGTTCGTAGACAGAATTTCGAAGGGGTGTCTTAGAATCTACGTTTCCGGTATCTGACTGTTGTGTGGTGCCCTGCTAAGGTATGTACTAGGTGAAAGCGTGTCTTGTATAATATCACTTCAAATTTAACATTTATTTTACTTTGCTTGTTCGATGCAATTTCGAATTTGAATTTCAGATTTCCTTTTTGAATTTGTAAAAAATGCGAATCATTCTGGGGAGTTGTTGCGGTGATTCCCTGGCTTGCCAGCATTCTCTATAAATTCTGAGAAGTTTTTGAATCCATATTTGCTTTTCTTTCCTCTAGAGGGACGCGTTTCTCCTAGGGCTAGTAAGATGAATGTGGATAAGAATTTTCACAAGGAAATCCATGTTTTCCTTTTTAATCACATTTTTTCAATCTAATCTTGCACCATCTTGCACAATCTTTCTCACCATCAAATCTTTGTAAGTATTCTTGAATAGAAACTGTTATTCTTGAACATACGGACGAAATACGATAAAATCAACTTTAAAAATCGGTCATAGCACGGATTCTTTGGGTAACGACCTATGAATGTAAGACTGAGGTTAACCAAAGAATCTAAAAGTATTTGCACTACAAAAAAAAGAAACAACACACACCAATAATGACGCCTAATCGCCACGATGCGTATTCTAACATGCTTTCGTAATTCTGGATATCTCTCGAGGGTTTCTTGAGATTCTATTAAGTGAGTCATCCTTATATCTCACAAAATTTTGTGGTTAACTTTTTGATGAGGTGATTCACCTCTAGAAGTTCCGGAAGAAGACCAGGTTCCAACAAGATTGGGAAAGTTATTAAATGACTCCAAATGAATGGACGAGAAACATGAGGATGTACAAGCAGGGGTGCTGAGAAGGCTCCTGTTTGGATGCTATTGGCATTCCAGAGACCGCAAAGCTCCATGAGATCCTGGTCAAAGATCCGAACGCTTGCCTTGGCCCGATTGGGCTCGGAAACCGAAAGTTGTCCGGAAACGAAGGAGAAACACTGGTACGCCTGATGGAAGTTCACTTTCCAGGTTTCTGGCAAACGCAAACTGACCAAGAGGCTTGATCTTAGGGCTAGGAGAAAGAAAAGGCCGACTGGCATTTCGTCTCAAAGGTCGTGGATATTAGAAAGGTAAAATGGGCCTACGGCTTCCTTTGTCTCTTCAAAACAACAGAGGCAGGTGTTCTCTACCCAGTTCTCCTACAGATATCAAAATGTATAAGTGTATCTGCTAGATTATTATGGGTAAGAATACAATTGAAAATCAGAAGACTGTTTGTTGTAGCATGCTATGCCCCTGTTGATGGTGACATTAAAGAGGCAAGAGAGACCTTCTGGGACTCGTTGAATGATATACTAGAAACATGTCATTCGGGCGGAAGAATAATATTACTCGGAGACATGAATAGCTGGGTTGCTGTGCAACGCAAAGGTACAGGCAAAGTACTCGGTCATTTTAGGGCCCAAAACGAACGATGGTATGGATCAATTGATTAGTTTATGCTTTGGAGAGGGTTGGTTTATAACAACCACTTGGTTCAGGCACAAAATGATGTACATGTATGCTTGGTGCATGGGCGAAAGCCATAGTATGATCGGATTTGTTGTAGCGGACGAAAGGCTGAAAGGGCTTGTAAAGGTACGAGTGCTATGAGAGGTTCTAAATACGGATCGGATCACTATCTTATAGTTTCAAGAATAAATATAGGTCAAAGATAGAGTAGGAGAAAATGAAAAAAAAATCGAAACAGACGCGAGTCAGAAAAGAAAATCCGCAAGAACCAGGAGTGCAAAGAGAATATCGCAAAAGCTGGATTAATATTCAGGACATCCTAAAGAAGATTGGAAGAAAGAATAAGGCAACAAAAATTTAGAAGATGCATGGATAATACTGCCGAATGGGATCTTCGAGAGTGCATCGGAAGTGTCTGGTACTGCGACTTTTGGAAGAAAGTCTGGTGATGCGTGGTGGAATGACGAAATACACGTGGTAGTCAGTGAGAAAAAAGGAGCTTACTCGAGAATGGAGAATATCAGAAGTCTCGGTGATAAGGAAAGAACTAGAGTATCACATGATTTTAAGGATAAAAAGATGTTCGCAACTATAATAGTAGAAAGAAGCAAGGATACAATCAAAACGGAAGAAGATACCAAAATGCAAAATACGAAAATTTCAAGGAGCTGTAAGGTGAATCCACGGAGCATAATAACAACGACACAGAAAAGGATACGTTAGTTAATTCTTAAGTGGGTGGCGGAAGCAGAATTGGTGCCGACGACATTATTTACGTTATCAAAAAACTGAAGGATAGAAGGACTGCTGGTGTGGATAGGATTGCCTCTAAAATGCTTAAGTTTGGTGGCGGGTATTTGTTTGTGTGGCTGTGTGGATTTATGAATATTTGTGCTGTAAACAGCGAAGTTCCGAATGATTGGAGACAGGAAATTATTGTCTCAATCTCCAAGGGAAAGGGCGGATAAGGCAAATGTATACAACTCTTGCTCAAAATTTCCCATGTGAATTTCCAACTCAAATCCTTACATATCAATTCCTAGTTTTCAGTAGTACAACGAAGTTGTTAGCAAAAGATTTACGCTTATCTCGTAAGGGATTTGGCCTAATGGGTATTCTAACGGTCATTTAGTCTTTAGTAGGATTTCAGGGAGATGGAATTCTGGGTTCCTTATGGGTTTTGACCTACTGTAAGATCCCCTACCTTGATAAGGGTGTTGAGTGAACACAGAAACGTTGGCATATCCTTTTAGGCCAAACAAGGAACGATGAGTTTGTTAAGCAACTATTTTTGACTAGCGGTTATGGTTTCATCAATCGAAAAAACTTTTCGAAAAATTAAAAATGCACGTTTCCATATGTAATATGCATGGTGCAAATAAATGTTCGAGAGGAAGAATATTTAGTATGAGAAGATCTACAAATTTTGCTCTGAACATTTTTTTTATCAGACGCACAGTTTTTGTTTAAATCGTGAGAAAATTATGTTGAAAATCGAAAGTTCCATATTTCCGAAAAACTATGCGATATACGGGAAAATTGCCTAAGAGAAAAATCGTTCATTTTAGAAAGATGTACAAATTAACTGCTGACCATTTTTTAATAAAACGTATAGTGTTTATTTAAATCATGATAACGCACTCGACAGAGTGAAAAATTGTCATTTTTTGGTCGAACTATGGAAGACAAGGAGAAATAATAATGTGCAAAATTATTTGATACAAAAAGGTCTACAAGATATTTGAATTGTTTTCCAATAAGACGTATATTCTTCGTTTGAATCGTGATAATGATCATCAAACAGTGAGAAATTAAATTTGCCAGACAGGTTATGCAAGATATGATTCTCAGGGATGAGCATTGTAATGAGAATGTGTTCCTCAAGGCCGATATAGCCTTAGGCAAATTAGATTGGGACTTTCATCAATTAAAAATTTTTAAAAATTTGTTAATCTTCTAAAAAGTAGAGGTTTCCAACAGTTGCGAAATATTTGCAACTCTGCGTACCGGAAGAAGCCGAGTGCCCTAGGCGCTCAAACTTGCGATCAAAGAATTTGTAGATATTAATGCTCAAAATAAATACTTTTTCCTGACTTTATTATTTTGCATCATGTACAGTTTGAGCTTGAAACTGAATTTTCAATTTTTGAAAAGCTCTTTTTTTGAGAACTGCCTTTCTCAGGTCAATTAGAAATAGCGATTGATTTTAATTTAATTATACTGTTTTCGCTTAGCAACAATATAATTAAGGGGGGGGGGGGACGTAAGAAATTCCACGTGCTCACGTATAGTAATGTTTACATACGACAACGTCAAATCTGATAGTAGTTGGTATACATAGTGTCAAATTTCGTCCAAGGTTTATCATTAATCCTTCAGATAAATTTTCGAAAACCAGCCTCGAGTTCAGAAATTTATTTTTGAATCTCTTCACCTGCAGAAGATGAGGGTCACGATCGGAATTTTTCTCCTTACGCTCATTGTCTCCCTGAATTTCAAATGTAAGTATAATCGTAATTCTTTCAAATTATTTGAAGAATTGTTTTTTAGTTACAATGCTCTTTTCTATTTGAACTACTGAACAAATAAGAATTTTTCCAATTTTTGAGAGGATTTTGGTCCCATGATTTTGAATCTGGGAGGAATTTCAAATGAGCATTGAATTGGTAACTAATTACATGTTTTAGGAACAAATTTTAGGAGAAAATCGTAATTTTTGGAATTAATTTTCGAATGCTGTTCACAACCTTTTTTTACGCCAATCCATCAATTTTATCGTTTTTGTGATGTTAGAGATTCATCATTTTAGTTAAGAGTTCAACTGTATGGTGAGATTCCAAATGTTCATGTCGGAGAATTTATCTTCTTCGGATGGATATTCTATTTTTTGATCAGAAACAAATTATATGGTTCAAAATTCAAGAATTGCGTTCAATGATTGGATGAAGATCAGAAGTTTGGTTGAAAATTTCAAATTGCGGATTGTGAGTTCAAATGTTATGTGAAAATTTGCCTTTTAGTCTTGAATTTTCAAAAATTTCGTTGATAATTTCTGCCTTGTTTGAAAAGTCATATTTTTGGTAAAAATTAATTTTTTAGTCACATTCAAATACTTGAAAACTCATTTTTTGACTCATAATTCAAATATTCCATTTTGGGTTAAAAATTAATGTTTCTTGTCAAAAATTCATCTTTACGGTTGCATATGTTCTTTTTATGATGGGAAATTCATATTTTTCAATGTTACAACTTTTTAAAAATTTTATTTACTTTGTTAAACATTTATTTCTTCTTGATGAAAATTAGACTTTATTCCATTCGAATTTTTCGCTTAAGGAAATTCAGGTTATATCATTGTAAACCAATTAATTTTGTTGAAAAATCGTCTTTTCGTGTAAAAATTGATGTTCTTCCTAAAAAATTGTGTTGAAAATGTGGTTCTGCTTTTTGAAAATCCATGTGATATTTCGAAAATTATATATTTTTTTTGAGAATTATTTGTTTCAATTTAAGTTTTGTGCTGGTATTTCACAAAAAAAGTTGTTTGAATAAAAAGATCATTAAACTTAGAGGAAGATGAATTTTCCGTTATTTAGAGTTGGTCTATTTTGGTTTCCAAAATTGATTTTTTTTTTGCTGAGAATGGAATTATTTCATTACGGTTGAGAATTTAGGTATCTTGTTGAAAATTCAACTTTTCAAGTAGAAAAGTTCCTTTCTGGTAAAACATTCATTCTTTTAGAGAAAAATTGCACTTTTTAGGAAAAAGGTATCTTCTTTCTGTTACAAATCTTTCTTCTTTCAAATAAAATTAAACTATTCCACTTTTTATTGGAATTTTTCTTCAAATATAAAATTGAGCAATTTTGGTTAAAAAATTACCCGCGAATGTAAAAAATTAATGTTCTTGGTGAAAAATTGATCTGTGTGCGAAAAACTTAATTCATTATATTGGAAATTATGGTATTCCTTATAAGCATTAGCTATTATGTTACCAATTTTACATTACATGCTTGGAAATTATTGACCTAAACTGAAAGTTTTACTATTTCATTTTTCGTTCAAAATTTATTTTCTTTGAATCTTCAATCTTCTTGGTTAAAAGTTTATTTTCTCTTTGAAAAATTGTATTATTTTTTCGAGAATAAAGTTTTTCAACTTAGTGAATATGGTTCAAAAAATATTTTTAATTGAAAAATTGATATTTTTTAATAATTCATGTACTTTGTGAAAAATTGTTCTTTTTTGCACAAAACTAATTTTTCCATCTAAGGGGAATCCAAAGATTTTGAATGCAATAAAAATAGATTTATTTGAAGACTTATCAAGGCTATTATGAAAGTTATGAAATTTTCCAAAAAAACATATTATTGCCAGAAAATGACATTCATAATTAGGAAAGATAATTAGGAAAGATGAATTTTAAATACAACGGATGAATTCTCAATCATATTTACTAACTACCTGGAATTTCCAAGTCAAAAATGAAAATCCTTTGAAAAAAGCTGGATTTTCAATTCGAAAGGTAAAATTTCCAACAAATTATTTTTCAACACAAAAATTGAACTTTCAACAAAAAAGAATGATTTCAAACCAAGAGTTGATTGTCAACTCAGAAGGATGAATTTCCTACCAATGATGCTGTCTCGTCATGAGAGATGAATTTTCATTAGAAAAGGATAAATTTTCATTTCAAGAGGACGGATTCCCGAAAACGTTCATTCCCAACCAAAAAAGATGACTCTTCAATAAAGCTTCCGAATTTTTTATAAAAACAGTAAATTATCCACAAAACATTTACATTGACAACCAACTACTTGAATGTTCAGCCCAAGAAAAACGAATCTTTTAGAAGAAAAGTTGAATTTTCCTTGAGAACTATTTATAATGAAATATAAATGTAAATACAAATTCAAATAAATTTAAGTAGGAAATCCAGCTATTTTCCGGAAAATCAATTTATTTTAAATAAAATCGAGTATGCGGTAACGCAGTTCAATCTTGAACAAAAAGGTTCAATTTCAACCAAGAAAGTTGAATTTTCAAACAAGGAAGGATGTCAACAAAATAGTTGAATTTTCAATCGAAAAGGACGAATTTTTAACAAAACGGTAAAATTTTTTAACAAAAAAGGTGACTGAAAAAAAATGGAATTTTCCACCTAAAAAGATGAATTTTTATTGAATTGGATGGAATTTCCATAAAATAGTCGTACTTTGAATACCGAAGGACAACTTTATAACAAAACAGTTAAATTTCGTTAGAAGAAGACACCTTCAACCAAATCTTTCCATTTCCAAGCAAAAAATGAAAATTCTTTGGAAGAAAGTTGAATTTTCAAATTGAAAAGTAGAATTTCCACCAAAAATTTTCTTTTTAAACCGAAAATGATAATTTTTTCACCATTGACGATGTTTTTTCAATTTAGTAGGATGATTTTCCATCAAAATATTTAAACCATGAAGGATGAATTGGCATTAAAAAAGGATAAATTAATTTAATTAATTTCCGTAAAAAGTTTATTCCCAAACAGAAAAGATGAATTTTGAATTAAATTTTCATATTTAAAAAAAGTCAATCATCAACCAAACAGTTTCATTGACAACTAGATAGTTAGATTTTCAGATAAAGAAAAACTAATTTATTAGGAGAAAAGTTGAATTTTCCATAAGAACAATTGATAATAAAGCATAAATATAAATACGTATTAGAATCAATTCAAGAAGGAAATTCAGCTATTCTTTGGGTAATCAATCTATTTTGAAAAAAATCGAGTTTGCAATAACACAGTTGAATTTTGAACAAAAAGGTTCAATTTCAACAAAGAAAGTTGAATTTTCAAATAAGAAATATGAATTTTCTACCGCAAAATATGAATTTCTAATAAGAAGGACGGATTCCAACAAAATAGTTGAATTTTTAATCAAAAAGGACGAATTTTTAACAAAACAGTAAGATTTTTTAGCACAAAAAATGCCTCTGAAAAAAAGTTGAATTTTCCACCTAAAAAGATTAATTCTTAGTGAGAAGGATACAATTTTCACAGAAAAGTCGAACTTTATATCTATAAGGATAAGTTTGTGATAAAACATTTAAATTTCGATTGAAAAAGATAACTTCAAATGCTCAATTATCATTCTTGTGTCCATTTCGATATTTGATGAAAAATTCATATGTTTTGTCTAGAATTTTACTATTTGCTCAGAAATTTATTTTCTTGGGAAAATCTTTTTCTTTCGAAGCAATTGAACTATTACATTTCCGACTGAGATTCTTCTTTCAAAGTAGAAAATTTAACTATTTTTCTGTAAATTGATGTATTTTTTGGCAAAATCGTATTTCTTTGTTCAAATTTATTGTTCTTGGTATAAATTTGATCTCTTGTATTATAGAATAAATAATTTTTTGAGGAATTTGTAGCTGTCTCATCAAGAACGTTTGTATTATTATGATAACAAATTGTATTTTTTTAGTTGGAAATTGATTGCTTGTACCGAAAATCTCAACTATTAACTATTTCATTCTGGGTTGGGAATTCATCTTTTTTGTTGCAATGCACTATTTAGTGAAGAATTTGTTCTTTTAAATTGAGAAATTCCACTATTTTCCTGAAAATTGTTTTTTGTTTTTTTTGTTTTTTTTTTTTTTGGCTGAGAATGACTTTTTCTAACTAAAAATTTAATTCTTCCATTTTCGTGAGAAAGTTCATCTTTTCAGTAGAAAATTAAACAATTTATTTGAAAAAATGTATTTTCTAGAAAAGTCGCTTGTTTGGAAGGAATTGATCGGCTAGTTTACAAATTAAATAATACACTCAAAATCTGTTATTTTTTCTTGTCGAAAGTTCATGTATTTTGTTGAATATTTGTCACGTTTTCATAGTCAAACAATAATTGTTCCAACTTTCAATTAAAAGTTGCGTTGGTGTTCCATAAAATGGGCATTTTCCCTAAAAAATTATTAAAATCCAGAAAAAAGCAATTTTCCTCAAAAATTGTGAGTTAATGTGATTTTTTCAACTGGTTGATGTTTAAATTTGCTTCCTAAACCAGAAATGAATTATATCGAAAATTTTTTCAGGCTATAAGATATTTTATCAGTGCATAAAATCTGCATAAATCCTAATTTCTATTTTGCATGAAACTTAATTTTTTTTCGATTAGGCGCAGAGTTGATGAACCAAAAGAGAACTGAACTAAGCGAACTAAGCACGTTAAAGATCCTGTTCCGATCGCAGGTGGGTCCACCGTCCTAGGAGTGATAACCTCCATACCTCCCTAGGTCTAAGTACAGAAGCTTTCCGACATTGATAAGGACCTTGTCAACTTAT
>WSXT02146644.1:0-10366 GCA_011762715.2 Neuroterus valhalla
CTAACGTTAATCTCTTATTTTGTTTTTGTTCTATATTTAAAATTTTAACATTCTCAATATTGAAATCAAAATTATGTGATTTAGAAGAAGCATGTTTTGCTAATGCTGCATTGTCTTTATTTTTTTCCACAGATTTCTCATGTTCTTTTGTTCTGATACCTAAATGTCTAGAAGATTGTCCAATGTAAGGCACATCACAATTTAAACATGATATTTTATAAATTCTATTAACTTTATGGAATTTATGGATTGAATATTCAAAATTTGAAAAAAGAACTTTGACAAAAGTATTTTTAACAGAAAACACAATTCGGATATTTTTTTTTTTATTGAAAATTACAAAAAGAACGTCATCAAAACCTTTGATATATGGCATCACTATATAGTCCAAGCAAATAAAATGTCCGATGTTTTTATTAACGTTTAAAGCCGAAAATTGCACTTTTTTTAGTTGTTTTATTTGTAAAATAAAAAGTGATCAAGCAATCTTACTGGTGTCAATCAATAGGTTATAGACAATCAAATTACGAATAAAATGAGCCATTGATCGACCTGGTCAGATAATTAGAGGCCGAGAAAATGAGAAAATACCAGGAAATTTATGGCTTGTTTAACAATTTAATATTTTTGTTGTTCTTTAATTTCTGTGACTGCGTTTTGGTGAAAAAGTAGCAATCTTTATGCTTTCTAAGTGTGAAAAATGATGGGCACTATGGGCTAATAATATTTTGCCTAATTGTCATTTCAATTATTCAATGTTTCTAATTGCAAAATGTCTGTATCGTGCACAGACAGTCAGATTTCGATTTTTTGAACGGATTTTGAAATTATAACTAAAGCCTAACAAAATGTATGTCTTGGTTTTTCAGTAAAATTTTGCCAAATGCGTTAAAAAAATGTCAAAACATGACTCCAAACTGCTGAGCGTTCGAAAGTAGCCGAGGAGTGGGGGGGAAAGGAAGGTAGGAGAGGCGTAGCGCGTCATGGTTGGACATTTTTTTAACGCATTTAGCAACATTTTACTGGAAAACCAAGACATAAATTTTGTTTTTGTTTAGTTTAAATTTCAAAATCCGTTTTGAAAATCGAAATTGGACCATCTGTGCACCATACAGACATTTTGCAATTAGTAGCATTAAATAGTTGAAATGGAAATTGGACAAAAAATTATTATCCTACAGTGTCCATTCTTTTTCACACTTAAAGAGCATAGAAATTGCTACTTTTTCACCGAAACTTAGTCGTAGAAATTAAAAATTAACAAAGATATTAAATGGTTAAACACGCCTCAAATTTCCTGCTTTTTCCTAATTTTCTCGCCCTCTGATTATCTGATCAGGTCGATCAATGTCTTATTTTATTTGTAATTTATTTGTTCATAACTTATTAATTGATGCCATTAAGATTGCTTTGTTAATTTTTATGTTATAAATAAAACAACTAAAAAAGTGTAGTTTGTTGGCTTTAAACGTTGATAAAAACATCGGACATTTTATTTTTGAATCAAGAACATGACTCGAATAAAGTATGGAGTACCTGTCTTCTGATGGCAAAGTTGTTTTTTTGCAAAAGTGTTTGTCACGAATCACTCATTAAATAATCCCTGTTGCTTGCACTAATAATTTTGTTTTGATTTTCAAAATTTTCTTTTTGCTTATTTGAGTTTTTAACTTCTATAATAGACTTATAACGTTCACCAATCTTCATTTCAACAAATCTAATGGATATCCATTTTGTAGTAAGGTATTTTTTACAATCTTCAAATCTAAGAAATTGGTTTTATCTTCTTTTGCTAATTCCATAGTGAATTTTAATTAATCGTCTGCAAATTTAAATTTTTCAAGAACTTAATCTATTTTATTTTTTGGAAGACAAATTAAAGTGTCATCAATGTTTCGATAGGAAAGAATGATACTATAGTCTAAATTATTCAGAATTGGTTTTTATATTTTTTCCATGACAATGTTTGCAGTAGCTGCTGAAATTGGTGACCCCATTGTTAATCCAAAACTTGCTCATAAAAACATAATTGAATATGTTATAAGCCACTAATGTCTTATTGAAATAATTTAACCAGTCTAAATTAAATAATTTCTCTCATTTCAAATTATTTATTCTAAAATACTCATTGTTCAAGTTCGCTTATGATCTTGCAAAATATTATGCCGAATGTTTTCAGCTCATGAGAGTTATCCCATAAATATTGTTTCCACAACAATAAAATTGAATCGTTTGACCCTCGTTTATTGATAAGTCAGTGTCTCGCGTGCCCCGTGCGGTGACTGGTGTTCCTACGATTATGATCAGTAGCTATCTGGTTGTCGCTTTGCAAAATGCAAGTCAATCGCGCTACCAGTTTTTCCTAAACATTCAACGAGTACCGACGCGATTCCCTCATTCCCCTCCATAATTTTGACGATCAATAATAAAATTAAACAGAGATAAGAACATACCATAAAAATTTCACTCGAATTGAAAAAAAATTGTCCCAGCTTGTGAATCGCGTCCGAACTAAATTTTGGCAAGGTATCAAAATTCAAAAGAGACAATTATAGCACTGTTTGAACCGAGCATCTGAAGACAAGGGTCTGACTTCACACATCTTGCTTACCATTATTTTCTTTTTATTCGACTCCACGTGGTATCAGTTTTTACAAATCGAGTGAAATTCGAATATGGTATCAGGAAAATGGAGGGATGGAAACGGTCCCTGGGTAATTGGTGAGTCACTGATTGTGATTTTTGTAATCGATTATATAATAGGTTTGGGACATAGAGCTTGATTTATGTGCGTGAAGCGTGTGAATTAAGTGCGTAAGGATTGATAGTTAAATATATAAACCGGTTGTTCTTTCTGATACAGCGGAGAGCGCGAGACTCGAAGAACCAGCTGATTACGAAAAGGCAATTTCCGCAACCGGTAAGTGATTTTTGATCTAGATTAGATCGATTTTCCTGAGACATTTAGAATTTTTTCTGTTGTTATCAAAGTTTCGTAGCGAAGATAATATTCGTCGATTATCAATTCTGAAATACACCATGGATAAAAACTATTATCTTTTTGATTTATCAGATAGCTGTAGCTATGTGTGTCGAAATTTCGATTTTCCAGTACGAATAGCGAAATCTGGAGCAGGGTCTATTTGAATCAAAATTCCAAAACAAGCATTTTGATTTTCTTGTGTTTGCAGACATTAATGTGTTTAGATTTATTGAAAATAAGATTCAGTTAGGTTTTCTAGGATTTGTCAATGATGTATAATCGTTCATGACTAGATATTCTTTTCAATTTGAAAGATGTATTACTATTATTACAATGCACTCAAAATGCATCTTCATAATATAACGAAATTCAGTATTTTCATCACAATAGCAATAAGCATAATTCTCTTAAAATTTTTCGTTAGATATAAATATATTTTATTCCAGAGAAAATATTTAGTTCAGTGAATAAAACCTTCGGAGTTTCTTTCCATATTTAAAGATTAGGCTTTCTTTTATTGGACTCTAGGGTGGTCCAAAAATGCTTAGAAAACTTTTTTTTTTAATTTTTATGCAAAACGCCAGGAAATTCGTTCGAATCCACAAAAAAATAAACGCATTTTTTCGTTCTGAAAAAAATAATGTTTAGAGGTGGTGCATGCCCCATGACGTTCAACACGAAATTTTATTCAGAATTCTCAATATTAGGTGAATCGGGTTCAAAATTCACGATTTCTCTTCACAATTAGTTATAATTGTTCAAACAATTTATTATCATTGTTAATAATAGTTTCTTTGTTTAATGATAGAAACCTCGGGGTTTATCTAAATTTTTTAACTTTGCTTACCTTTTTAGATGTGAACAAATAATAAATACAAATTAGACAGAATCACATTTCAAATAATATTGTATTGTTTTCAGTTAATTATTTTTGTTCTTTTCTATATGTTAAAAAAAAATTGAAACAAAAAAGCTGAATTCATTCAGTGAAATTTGAGTTCCGAATTTTCTCCTAAAATTATGGATTTTTGATGCAAAAGTAGAATCTTCAAGAAAGTAGTTTAACTTCCAACCAAAGAGTTGAATTTCCAACCTAAAAATATAAATTCTTAATCAAAAATATAATGGTTCATATTTCGAAGAAGATAAATTTGATTTAAAATGAAAAACAATCTAATTTAACCAGCAAATAAATAAATCTAATCTAATTGAATTTCATTGAAATTCCAGTCAGTGCGCAGTTCAACATTTCAGAACAAAGCACAACTTTCTAGCACTTATCTAAGAGAAAATGGTGATAAACAATAATAAATTATTTAAATAAGCATGTTTGTTGACCCGCATCAATTATGACCTCACTTAGTGAAAAGTGGATAAAGCGCTCAAAAGTTTAGAAGAAACCGCAACTTTTTAGCACTAATCTAAGAGAAGAAAGCCATAAACAATAATATTTTGTTTGAACAATCATTTTTATAAATTAAATTAAATCAAATTAACATAAATTAATTATTACTTCACTCTAATTGAAAAGTGATGAAAAGTACAAGATTCCAGGAAAAAACGCAACTTTGTAGTATCAATGTGCAAGAAGATAGCTATCAACATTTACAATTTGTTTAAACAATTATTTCTGCTAAATTAAATTAATTTATAGCCTATTTCAAGTGAAAAGTTGACAAAAGTTGCAAATTTCAGAAAAAAACGCAACTTTGTAGCATTATTCGGAGGGGATATTGTTATAATTAATAACAAATTATTTAAACAATTATTTTTGTTAATTTTAATTTATTATTACCTCGCTTTAACTAAGACGTTCAAAATAAGTTGAAAAATCCAGAAAAAAACCTTAACTCCTTTCTGAGAGAAAGTTGCTAAAAAAAATAATAAATTGTTTAAACAATTCAAATAATCATCTTATTATCAGTATAAAGTTGTGTTTCATGTATTTGAAACAATTTGCATTTGAAAAGTCGCAAAAAATCATACTTAGCGCCAAAAACTCGAAAAACCCTTTTTCTACCCATGGGTGTTTTATGGGACCCTATAAAACAGGCTTGTGGGAGTGATACATGAACAGTAATATTTTATTTGCATTCTGTGTAGAATTTTGCAGAGAAATCATGAATTTCGAACTCGATTCACCTAATATTGAAAATTCTGAATGAAATTTACAAAAACCCCTTTTTTTCTTATGGGAAATACGTATGAAACTTCATAGGGCTTGCGCCAAATCTAAATATTTTTTTTTCAGTACAAAAAGATGCGTTATTTTTTTTTGGATTCGAACAAATTTCCGGGCGTTCTGCATAAAAATTCTGAAAATTTTTTTGGACCACCCTGTATGACCCCCAAATTTGAGTCCATAATATTGGAACTGTCTTCAACAATTTATACATTCAACTTCATGCGCTCCATGATAATTATATTTTAAAAGCCTTGCATATATCTGAAGAAGTTAAGAAACGATTATTTTCTGGAAAAATATTTCTTGAGTCTTGAATTCGCTATTGTTTCGAGTTATGAGAATGTAAATTCAAAGCAGGCATTAGAGTGATCCATATTATGAAAATGAATAATTTTGTTCCAAATTTCATTCATTTACCAGTTATGAGATCATAATTACCCTTTGCAAATTTCTCGGAGTTTGTGGAGATTTCAATTAGAAAGATGTATTCCTTTCCGAATATTAGAGACTTTTGACTTGCATACCTATTTGATCGTATACGTCAAATTCTCATTTGTAATTTCCCTATTTTTTATTTTTCTCGCACGCAATAATCTTACTAAACTCTGATGGGGGCACCAGCGCTGGTACCGAAACGTTGAGGGACTTTTTTCCTCTAATTAATGTCAAAGAGTCCAAATGAGGCCATTTTTCATCCTACATGTAGACGCACATATTACTTTGATTCATTTCATAAAGTTTTCAATTAAATTAAAACTGATTTGAAAAACTGAATTATATTCCCAAAGAGTTTGTTTTTCGAAAAGTATTTGAGGTACATGCAAGTGATCTAAAAAAGGCTTTTCGAAAACTTTTTTTGTTTTTTTCAAGAAAGTAAACATTGACGATCAGATGAACTCGATTGGATAATTCTAAGTACTACCTTCAATATTCAACTGAACCGTGGTGTTTAGCAATTATTCAGACACAAAACGCACAGTTTAAAGATGCGCTTGAATATATAACATTTATTTTCAAATACTTGCGAAATATTGCTTTCAATCAATTCACCTCCATCATTGAGAATGGTTTATCCTTTATGATAATAGAAATCAACCTGTATACAAATTACAGTTAATTATTATTACATTTTCCGATTAAATGTCTTTCTATAAGAAAGAATCTTATTCTTTCAAACCGATATCTCGATTGATTTGTCCATACATCAATTTCTTAACATTGAAATTATTGTTTTGTATCCGCCCCATGAAGCGACAGTGCATAAGCGAAGGAAAATACTAGGGGTCATGAAAAAAATTTTGCTTTCAATTCAAATTCCAAGAATTAAGGAAATAATTGGAATGAAAATATGATTGAGATACTGGCATCTACATTTTTCGTCGATAACAGTGATAAACTGTTTGTCGGTACCAGTGAAACAAATTTTTTTTCCGGTATTAGTAAAAAAAAATGTTTTTTGGCATCATGAGAAGAATTTCAGGTCTATACCGTTTGAAATTTTGTCAACATTACTTCTTAGATCCCATTGTTAAAAGCTATTTTCTTAGTCCAGTTTTCTCCGAGCGCTGCTCAAATTGAATACTTGGCATGTAGAGTTGCAATATGGAATAAGATGTTCTATTTAATTAACTTCATTTTTTTATATCAGTGGTAGAAAATAAGAAAAGTGAGAAATGATAGAAAACTATCATTGCATATGCAATGTTGCTCTTCTTTTCTGATTTATCAAAAAGAAATGAAAGCGTTAACATTCCTTTAGAATTAAAAAAAATCAGCTCAAAAGATTGATATATTCCAATATTTTTTTATGAAAAATGAAAAACTTGCAGAGATTGCAGATCACCATCTTTCTAAAAAATATCTTCTAATATTCCAAATTCTAACGCATGTTCCACAAGTTTCTTGCAAATTTTATATCAATCAATCAAACCGCTTTATAATCACAACTTTTCCAAATTAAAAAAAACGCTTTACTTAACGATGCAAGCTTTTCGAATTCGAATAAGCTTATCGCATCAAAAAATTCTTTAAGTGTAAACTATTTTTCTAGGTTCATATCTGTAACTTCTGTTTACATTTTACCATCGTAAAATGCATTACTTTGCATGACAATACACAAGATATATTATGAAAAACCAGCCATTTATTATTCGTGTTATATAAAATAATTTACTTTATAATTAAATATGCTCAATATTTGCCAAAAATGTTGTTTATCTATACATGATCCACACTATTTAAAGTTAAGTATAACATACGTTCATAAGTGTACTTAATTTCAAAGATAGTTGCATAAAAAAAATACTAGTTTTCGATCATTTTCCTTATGCATTGTTATAGTTTTTTGTTTAAAGATAACGAAATGTGAAGTAAACTTGCGAGCACAGGTCGGAAAACAGTTTTAACTTCACATATTTTTAGATACGATAAGCTTGTTCGAAGCAAAAGAACTTTCGCCATGAAAAAAGGATTTTCATTTTTAGCATTTTCGAATTCATATTCACAGAAATTATTAATTTTTTATTCAGTGATATAGGAAATTATGAAAGATGTGTCAAAACTTAAATGAATAGTCAAAGAAAAAAAATTTTTTGCTTCTAAAGACTGCAAAATTATAGAACATTATGTAACAAGGGGCAAAAGGAGCGGATCCGGGGAAAAGTCTACTTTTGTCCCGTGTTAAATATAGTAGTTTATTCTACTCTCAAGCATGCCCACCTTCTAGCCACTCCGTTAAATAGTATCATGAAAAAAAAAAATTGTAAAATAGAAAAATGTTAATTTCACCTTCGCTCTGCTGATTCTACTCTCACTCTGCAAATGCTGTTTACGGGAAGTATATGCTACTTTCGCCCTTATTTTCTGGGGTAAAAAATTGTGCCCAATTGAAATATTTTACCATCAAAGAGGAAAATTTCAATTTTTGATTGCATAGATATAACAACATCAACGTACCTATATCTTTAACAAACACTTTAAATGATAAACATCATAATCACTTGCTGTTAATGTACAAAGGAAGGGATTCAAAGTAGAATTTTTTTAACTTTCTCATAATTTCATCTTTTATATTTTTAAGGCTGCACTCACAGTTCTTCTAAACGGTAACTCGCTTTTATTCACTTTCTTTTGTTTATTATTCGATCTAACTTCCCGAAAATCGAGGAGCGTTTCAACTTTTCAGGGAATGCCTTCTTTAATCCACCCTAAGATCTACAATGAATCTGGAACTTTTGATTGTGATTCATAGAATTAGAAGAAATCCTTGTTGTTTGGGGAAGTTTATTTTTTATATAAGATGCCAACAAAGCTTTAATGGTAAAGATTTCAAGAGTTTGATTCTAAGAGAAATAGAGGAAAATACAATTGAAGGGATGAATGAATTACGATTCAAAACTGTCCATAGTTCATAGTTCAATCAACATTATTCGCATCAAAATATATGAAGGAATAGAATTCATGTCTTCTCCATCTAGATTAGAACCATATCAAGAATTCTCAATTGGAAAAATGAAGTAAAAGAAAAAAGAAACAACGATCCGGAATTTCAAATTCAGTTGAGAGTTCTTCTTGAATTATCAATTTTTTTTTTAATTTAATTTTTGATATCTAGGGTTCGGAGCTTTCAACATATTACTTTTATTGGCTGTTTTACCAGCTGGATGGTCGGCTGTTTTTGACACGACGAGTCCAGCTTTTATATTGCCGGCAGTCGAGTGCCTTTTCGAACTCACCCTTTTTCGTAAGGGTGTCCTCGTATCTATTGTGTACATAGGTAAGTTTTAAATATATTTTTCAAACTCCATTTCATTGAAACAATTATTATCCATTCACTTTTTTTTTAATCATGCAAAAAAACTCATTCAAATCGTTCATTCACTCTGATAACCAATTTTCGAATTAAAACTCGAAAATCAATGACGAACAAATTTGGGCAAGTTTAAACAATTCTTCATTAATTATAACAATATTCTCTAAGATTAATGCTACATAGTTGCGGTTTTTCCTGAAATTTTCAACTTTTTATCACTGTTCAATTATATCAAAGTAATAATAATTTTATGTTGAAAGAATAATTGTTTAAACAATTTATTATCATTGCTAATAATATTTTCTTTGCCTAATAGTAGAAACTCGCGGTTTTTTCTGAAATTTTCAACTTTTTGCCCACTTTTCACTTGGGGTGACTTTATATTCAATTCAATTTACCAAAATAAATTGTTTCAACAAATTATTATTATTCATGACTAACTTCTCTTAGATTAATGCTAAAAAGTTGCGGTTTTTTCTGAAATGTTTAACTTTACTTTACCTTTTTAGTTGTGAACAAATAATAAATAAACAACAGAGATAATCACATATTAAAAAGAAATGTGTTGTTTTAGGTAAATTATTTTTGTTCTTTTCTCAATGTTAAAAAAAATCAATCAAAACAAAAAGCTGAACTCATTCAGCGGAATTTGAATTTCGAATTTTCTACTTAAATTATGGATCTTTAGGGCAAAAATTGAATTTTTAAGAAAGTGGTTCGACTTTCAACCAAAGAGTTGAATTTTCTACCCAAAAATACTAATTTCAAATCAAAAATATAATGGTTGATATTTCAAAAGAAAAAAGTTTTATTTTAAATAAAAATCAATCTAATTTACCCAAAAATTGAATCAATCCAATCTATATCAATCTAATTGAATTTTATTCAAATTCCATTGAGTTCAAAGTTGAACATTTCAGAAAAACCACAAGTTTCTAACACTTATCTTAGATAAAAAGGGTATAAACATTAATCAAATGTGTAAAAAAGCATGTTTGTTAACTTGCATAAATTATTACCTCACTAAGTGATAAGTGGACAAAAAGCTTAAGAGCTTGAGAAAAACCGCAACTTTTTAGCACTAATCTAAGAGGAGGAAGCCATAAACAATACGTATTTGTTTAAACAATTCTTTTTGTTAAATTGAATTAAATATTCACTCACTCCAAGTAAAAATTGGGCAAAAAGGTAAAAATTTCAGAAAAAAAAACCACAAGTTTCTATCATTAAGCAAAGAAAATATTATAAGCAACGATAATAAATAGTTTAGACAATTATTTTCTCAACATGAATTAATTAATGATTTATTCGGGTGGTCAGTTGGTCGTGGGGGCTAAGGCATGAGCTTTGGACCTACTTCGTTTGGTTGCGGGTTCGATTCCCGTCT
>WSXT02146655.1:0-10366 GCA_011762715.2 Neuroterus valhalla
AGGGATTTCATAGTATACCATGGGATTTCAAGTAATTTCAGAAGATTTCTAGGGTTTTTCAATGGGTTCAAAGTTCAATAGGATTTCCGAAAAATTTCAAGCGAATTCGAAAAATGTATTGGGATTTGAAGGATTTTTGGAATATTTCAATGGATTCAAACCTAATTTAAGGGTTCTCACAAAAGTTCAAGAGGTTTGAAGTTACTTCGTACAAATACAACAAGTTTTCAAGAGATTCCATAGGATTTTGAGGAATCTGAAGGAACTTCATGGGATTTCAAACAATTTCTAAAGAATCGAAGAGTTTCAAAATATTTTATAGAATCTTGAGAATTTCTATAGATTTTAAGGGATTTCATAGTATACCATGGGATTTCAAGTAATTTCAGAAGATTTCTAGGGTTTTTCAATGGGTTCAAAGTTCAATAGGATTTCCGAAAAATTTCAAGCGAATTCGAAAAATGTATTGGGATTTGAAGGATTTTTGAAATATTTCAATGAATTCAAACCTACTTTAAGAGTTCTCAGAAAAGTTCAAGAGGTTTGAAGGTGCTTCGTACAAATACACTGTCATTACAAAAATTTTTGAAAATTCAATTGCCTAAATTTAAATGTACCACATTACTGTCGGAGCAAATAGTAGAACTAAAGTCAACTTGATTTTCAATTGGGAAATCAACTGCATTCGGAGCATAAATTGAATTTATTATGCAACAAGGGAAGAAACTTCCGGTTCTGAAAATAACGCTGAGGGAAACATCCGAAATGGTTTTAAGCAGATTAAGCATGGTCGTAAGAAGTTGTCAAAGTAACTTTAATTTGAACATTTAAGTATATACATAAGACGAAGTTGAATATATCTGAAAGTTATTTATAATTTAAAGTATTTACTACCTAATATTTAACATCATGGGGTCAATAAACTTTCAACTAAGATGATTATATTCTATTGTTTATGTTATGTTATTATGCTATATTGATTATGTTGATTATATGATATATTATATAATAATATAATAATAACTTTTCCAAAAAATTATTATTTAACAAAGTCGTTCAACTTTGAACCATGCGGAATAAATTCTCAAAAATTAAATAGTTGATAATCGGCCAAAGGAGGATTCTAATTTTAAATGTAAAATGATTGAACACAACCAAAAAAGACGAATTTCCAAAAAACGGTGTAATTTTCAACTAAAACGGGTCATTCCGAATTGAAACAATAGACTTTTTAGAAGAATTATTTATTTAACAAAAAGATGAGATTTCTCAAATAAAAAAATTAATTTTCTACCAATACGAAAAAATCTCAATGGGAAACATAAATTTCCAACAAAACAGTTAACCGTTCAACTAAGTTTATAATAATAATGATTAATATTATTATTTTATTATTATATTCCTACCGGAAAATGAATTTTTCAATAAATATGCATATGAAATTTATACAAAGTAGTTTTACTTCCAACAAAAAATACATTCAACAAAGTACAAAAACCTGAAATTAAAGAAGATAAATTTTTAGTCAAAAATAAAACAGTTCAATACACAATGAGAAACTTATTCTACAACTAGAAGAATTAACCTCCTAGAAAAAAGTGATATTATTTAACTGGAAAATGGTTTCCGGACCTGAATGATCATTCTTAAAATGAAAAAATAATTATTTGTGAATCAAAGAACGAGTTTGATTTTAAATATAGAACAATTATTATTATATTATAATTAATAATTAATTATTATTATTAATTAATAATTAATTATTATCAATCAATAATTGATTCATTATAAAACAAAATAACCAAGAAATATGATTCCCTACGAAAGCTGTTAAATTTTCAACTAAAACCGATCATCTCGAAATAAAACAGAAGAAACTTAAAGAAGAATTATCAAATTTCAAAGCAGAAGAGCTGAATGTTTTGCCGAAATAAATATATCTTTAAAAAATGAATTTTTTACAAATTTGTTTAACTTTGAACAAAGAGAGATGATTGCAATGAAACACACTACAATTAAAAAATTTAAGGAAGAAAAATTGTCAATCTAAAATGGAATATTTCAAAAATCAGTTGGAAAATTAATTCACAAACCAAATAATCAACTTCCTACAAAGAAGTGATATCGTGTATCAAAAATATGATATATTAACTTGGAAAACAATTCTTCCATCAAAAAGCAGTTTTTTTTTTATAAAGTAGATCATTTTTGTTAACTATGGAAGATGAATTCCCAACAAAAAATGGAAGAGTTTATGCTTCAACTAAAAAAAGGTTTCAATCAGTAATATAGAATGAAAATTTACAACAACGAAGTTTCGAAGAAAACCGTGGAAATTGTAACAGAAACAGGTGATTTTAAATTCGAACGAGGAACTTTTCACAAGGATAATCAAATTTTGAACCAAATAGTTGAATTTTCTACGAAGAAGATTAATCTTCTACTAAGAGATAGGAATTCAAAATCAAACAGATAAATTTTCTACTAATAAGGAAAAATATCAACAAAAGACATGAATTGTGAAATATATAGTCAAATTTTCTACCGAGAGAGATAAATTTGGATCATCTTCAATCTCAGAGCCAAAGAAAATTTCAGACAAATTGTTGAATTTCCTAACAAAAAATACAGATTGTCTGCAAAATTCTTGAATTTTTATTTAAAAACAAAATTAAAAAAAAAAAGTAAATTTCAATTGAAAGAAATCTATTTCCAGTAGAGCAGCTTGTCGAATTTTCAACTGACTTTCTCACTAATTAGGTGGATTTTTATTTGGCGAGGATGGAGTTTCTACCAAAGAAGTTGAATTTCAGAAATAAAAAATTTCAAATTTAATTTCTCACAAAAAATATTTTTTAGTCTCCAAAGAAAAAGCATTTTATTCAAACCGTCAACTTTTTGAACCGAAAAGAACGAATTTCTGAACAAAAGGGTTTATTTGTATGCATTTTGTTTCATTATTTTATAAAGCTTCTGTGAGATTTGCTTTCACTTAAAAATTAAGGTGAGATTTCGTTCACGAATAAGCAATTTCTACTTCGGCCTTTTTCCTGAAATGTACAGTATTCCATATTTTATGAACGGTTTTTTTTTCTTGAAGGGGCCTCCGGAAAATAAATCCAGATATTCCGGAAATGTACAGATTATTTTAAGAACCATCGGGAAACTTTCATTTATGTTCCTTTTGGTTTCTTACGCCAAAAAGATTTGACGAGACACAACATTGCCATTGCTTCATTTTTTTGTATATTTTCTCATTCTTAACATAATTTTGAGCCAAACTACTTTATATTTACCCAAAAATTTGAAAAATATCGAGGAACTTTCATTCATTTTCGTCGGATCTCTGCGAAAAGCTAAGCAAAATTGCTGTGTCTGAAATAACAAATAATTTGACTGATAAGGTTGCTCAACAAAACAAAATTTCAAGAATAGAGACAAGCACTATGTGGAAAAGTTGTGTATTAGGCAACTAAAAGAGTATAGTTATTTTGTGTCGATTGATGAAAGCCTTCAACTTGCCCATTAGCTTTTTAATTGACGTTCCAATGTGACAATTTATTATCAATGGACTCCTGTTTTCGAAAGAACAATTTTCAAGTATACAGGAATGACCATAACCTCAAATCTTGCTTAATTTCCTTAAGGTAAAGTTACAGTGAATCTAATTTAGGTGAATAATAGATGCGTGGGTAAAAAATATATTAATAAAATAGGGATTTTACAAAAATATCGATTTGTTCAAAATAACTGCCTAATAACAATCAAAATGCACTCTTTGCTTCAACAGAGAGTGCACTTTGATGTTGATGATATTTGTTTATATTTTCATAATTTTTATTTGCTCTCCTCCTGATTTATCTAACTTGAGACAGGAAATGTTAGAAAATAGTTATAGTTCTTTTTCTGGGGCAGGCAGTTTTAGTGATGAAATGTAATTTCCCTTTGAGTAGGGAACTTTTCACGTGAAACAGGAATTTCTTGATAAAAGTATAGTTCAGGTTTAAAAAAGAGAAATTTAAAAAAATCGCTCATTCATTTAAAAATTCGACATAATTTGAAAGTCCTTCCTTCTAAATTTGTATTCAAGAAAGTTTTTCAAGCAGTTTTTAGAGTAGAAGTAGTATTTCTGATAAAAAATATTGTTGAATTATAATTGAGAACTTTATTACATTGTTCATTGCGAATTAATCCTTTTCCCGTTAAAAAATTACATGCTTGGATGAAATACGCTTTTTGCAGAAAATTAATATTTATGGTTGACAATTAATCTTTTTTGCATAAAATACAAATATTCCAGTTGAGGATTTATCATTTTACCTAAAAATGAATCACTTTAGTTTAAAATTAATGTCTTCAACTGAACATTTAGCAATTATCTCATTGAAAAATTCACATATTCTTTGAAAAAATCGATGTTATGGTTGGAAAAAAACTTTTTCTTTGGAAGATAATTTTCTTGTTCAAAAATTCTCGTTCACGGTGAACAATTCAAGTTGTATAGTTGGATATTTTTCATTTTAGTCGAAACTAATTCATCGAGTTGAAAACTCTTATGTTTAGTTTTAAATTATTTTTCAAGGCAAAAATGTTACTATTCCTTTTTTGGTGGAACTTATTATATTTATATTTCAAAATTCAACCGTTTTATTGAAAAATTGTATTTCTTAGTTTAAAATTAATTTTTGGTAAAAGTTCATCTTTCTTTTGAAATTCACCTACTTCGAGTAAACATATACAATTTTATTTGAAAATTCATCATTTCGCTTGAAAATAGGACAATTCGTTTGAAACTTTTTTTTTTGTTATAAATAATTTCTTCCAACTGAAAATTCAATTTATTCCATTTGAAACTCCATAATTGTTAGAAATCTATTTGAAGATTCAACTCTTTCGGTTAACGATTCTTTGTTTCAGATAAAAAATCTAATTTTCGGTTTAAAATTGACTTTTTGAGCTGAAAATGTTGCTGAAAATTACATTTTTTGTTGAAAATCAATAATTTCCCAGCTGGGAACTCAAGTATTGTGTTGAAACTCTATATTTTTTGGTAGAAAATTATTCTTCACTTTCGAAGTATAAACTTATTTTTTTCAATATTCACATTTTTGGTTAAAAATTGAAGTGCTCCAGTTAAATACTTATCATTTTAGTTGAAAATTCATCTTCTTCATTTAAAATCCAACTATTCCAGTTGAAGATTCATAATTTTATATGAAAATTCATCACTCTGTTTGAAAAAATAACTTCTTTTTTAGAAATCCGTTTTTTTAAATTGTAAATATATTTCTCTAAACTGTACGTTCAACTGTTTCAATCTTTGTTCAAAAGGCTTTTTTCGTAAAAACTTGAGTATTCTTTTCAAAGTTAATTCATTTTTTAATGTTTGATCGCTTGTGGTAAAGGATGTTTAGAGTGAACGTCATGAATCATATGAACGTGTTACTTTTAGTTAACCAGGAAGATTGAAGAACTTGTCCGGAAAAAACTGCGAAATAACCTGGGGTTTGAAATCGTCCGCTAAATCACCACTCTGTCTTAATTTATTTTATGAGAAAAAGTAACAGTGACAGATAAAATACTGTAACTTATAACATTGTAAAATTTTATCCATTCAAATAATTACTAACAAACGGTTTTGCCGAAATCGGAAAATCACTATTGTGGTATACAGAGCAAAAATAATTGGATTAGTAGTTTGCGCAATAATAATCACATTCTGTCAATACACTGCTACCTCAATCGAAACACACTCGAACTTGCATTTCTTCAAAATGAGCTCGTGGGCGAGACAGTGCGGGGGGTTTGGAGAGGGGCGCTCTCCTCTCTCCATTCTCCGCCACTGCCGTGCATTGAAATTGGGCAGTAGTACCCTAGAATATATTGTCGTAACTGCGCTTCAGTTGACGTCAGTTATTCGCGTATATTCGGCCCTTACTGTTTACGTTTCAGCTCACTGAATCTCGGCACAAGGCTGTCGATACCCAATCCTGAAACCGAGATGATATTAAGGTTGCAGTGTACTGTTATCTGCAAAAAATTGCATTCATTTGAGGTATCAGTTTCATAACAATTATTCGAAAATAAAAATCAATGCCCCTTAAGATATGTTGTAGCGCGTGTATAATATTGCTACTTGTTCAGTGTCCCAATATACTATTTTTACATCCAGTTCCAATTTCGATTTCCATAATTCTGTTTTTGGATCCACCCTATTGATAAATTCCGCTAGTGAATGCAAAGTGCTAAAAGAACGATGAAGGCACACGAATATTTGTAATGTATTTATGAATTTATGAGGGAGCCGCAATGATCGTCCGGGGTTAATGGCGTGGTTTTAAAGGAGAGTAAGAACTCTGGGATTTATGACACCCTCAAGTCATACTTTACTTGGGTGCACTCGCCGTGTCCATTAAATACATCCCTTGATGATATCAATGTTCTTTTTTCAGATACAGTACATGCATGACGGCAGTGAGACTGCAGAAGACAGTATGATCTTGGAGTTGACACTGATGTCGGGAGGTGGCTACACGCTACCGGGTTACCTTCAAGGGCGCCTGAGGTTTCCGCTCTATGTCAATGTGACGCCTGTCAACGACCCCCCTCTGCTAGAAATACCAACGGCGAAAGTCCTACGGCTAGCACAAGTAAGTTTTAAAAATAAATTCCCCGCGACAATTGATTTCTCTGTCTGCTGTTGACGCTCTGTATTCCTAATCGTAAGAGGATTTGTCCCAATGTGTTTTCTGCTGAGATTCAGCATGGGATGTAGCAGTGCAGCTACACTAGGGTGGTCCTTATTTTGTTATTTGGTTATTTTGTTCAGGATTCGTCAGAGAATAAGAATCAATCATAAATTTTGAGGTTGGATGATTTTAAGCTACTCTCATGGGTGCCCAAAGAAAACATATTGTGCGACAAATTTGAATTTTTCGTAATATTACGGTTTATTGACCCTTTTCTAATTTTATTTTCATGAATTATCATTAATCAGTAATTTGTGAATATCTATTTTACACAACTGTATGATTGCGTCGCAAGTTGTGTCTCTACCGTGGAAACCACTATTTTCAACAATAAACAATAGTCAGCAATTGTCAATAACCTAGACTATTAAAAATTCCACCGAAAAAATACGAGAAATGGCGGCTTTCTTTTTATGAATCAAAGAGAGATCTTATCATTTGATTTGAAGAATATAACGTTTCTTTAATCTGATTCTCAAAATATTTAAATACATCCATACTTCATGAGAGGAAGAATGTTTATTTTTTCCATTATAAGAAAAACATTTTGCAAATTTGTTGCTTTGTGAGATTTTTTCAGCTGACCTAAATTTGATAATCGAAATTTCAAATGTGTCCAAATATACAGAAAGAATTATTATCTAAAAAAAAAAAAAAAAAAAAATTATTTATCACGTTTCATTTATCACTGGTCTCCGTGTAGAGTGCATAAGTCTGCCCTCTTTCCTCGAGGCTAATTTATTTCTGAATTAGGATATAGAAAACTTGTTTTCATTGTTTATTGCGAATTCATCCTTTTTTAGCTAAAAAATCAGCTATGTTTTAAAAATTTGAACTTGTTTGTTGAAAATCAAAATTTTTTCATTTACGTCTGGTTGAAAATGTAACCACTTTGTTATAAATCAATTAATTTTTTTTTTTTTTTGCTGAAAATTCAAGTATTCAGTTAAACATTGATTTTTGAATTTTAAAACTGAACTAGAGAATTAATCTTCATGGTAAGAAATTCATCAGTTTGGTTGAAAATCAATTTCTTCAACTGAAGATTTAACTGTTTCATATGAAGTGGAAAATTGATGTTTTCTAGTTCAAAATTCAACAATTCAATGAAAATTTGTCGGTTTGAATTGAAAATTTAATTGTTTTGTTAAAACTTCACACATTTTTTTGAAAAGTGTTTTTTTTTTGGCAGAAAATCATCTCTCTCTTTGGAAGTTAATATTCTTCTTCAAAAATTCTTCATCACGGTTATCATATAAGTTACAAATTTAAACATTTTCCATTTGAGTCAAATTTCTTGTTGGACTTTTGTTTTTTTTTTTTGTTTTAAAAATAATTTTCTTGAATTTAAAGGTAACAGTTCTTTTTTTTGTTGGAAATTGATGTTCTTTATTGAACATTTATCTTTTATCGTTGAAAATTCTTCTTTGTTGGTAATAGGGTAACATTATTTGTTCGGAATGTATCACTTTTGGTTTCGAATCTTACTATTTACTATTTTGTTCAAAATTCATCTTTTTTGGTCAAAATCCAATTAATATTTTGTTGAAGAGTCATCCTTTTTTATCAAAAGTTCAAGTATCCGGTTGAGAGTTGAACTATTTTGTTGGAAATCTTTTTTTTTCTGGATGTGAGACTCATCTCTTCGGTTGACAATTCAACAATTTTATTTAAAAATAACTGATTTAAGTTTATTGTTGAAAAATAATTTTTGATTTTATCGACATTGTAACCATATCATTCTTGATAAAAATTTGTCTTTCATGCTCAAAATTCAACCAACTACTAAAAATTGATCTTTTTCAATTAAATATCCATCTATCTGGTCGTAATTTCATATATTTTGTTAAGTAAGTTAAGTTTGGTATAAAATTTAAACTGATAATCTAACTGTTCCATCTCTAATTAGAAATTATTATTGCATAATATTATTGTTTAAAAATCATTGATTTTGTCAAAAATTATCTTTTTGTTGAAAGTGGATCTTTTATTAGGTTGAATTTCATCTCTTTTACATAAAAATGAAACTGTTTGGTTGCTAGCTATTCTATTTTGGTTGTGAATGCAACGCTTCCTTTCGGAATTATGTCTTTTGCGGTGGAACTCAGCTATTTTTTATTCAAAATTGAAAACCTTTTGATTGACGCATCAACTATTAGATGTTTCTTCAAAAATAAATATGCTTTGCTAGAATGTTAACTACTTGCTTGTATTTTAGGCTCGAAAATTCAACAACTTGATGGAAAAATAAAACTATAAATTTGGAAATAAAATATTTCAAAATTTAACAGTATTTTAGAGAATTAATGTTTTTTTTTTTAACATTTGACTTATTTGGTAGAACAATATTCTTCATAGTAGAAAATCAATTCTTCTGGTTGAATATTAAACTGTTTGATTAAAAATTCATCTCTCTCGGTTGGAAATTCAACCACTTGGTGTTAATGTTTTGTCTACTGGTCCTATAAATATTTGGATGAATAATTATTTAAATATTGTTTTCCAAAATTGTGAAAAAATGATCCTTTAGAGTTCGCAACATAAAAATTCAACTGTTTGTTCGAACGATGAACTATGTGGTAGAAAAATCAACTTTTCCGTTAGAAGACTTCAAAATTGAACAATATTGATGAAAACAATTAATTTTATTGAATATTCGTCTTTTCGGTAGAACATTATCCTTCTCCATGGTCGGGATCTGAAATTTAGATTGCGCTAGTGTCGCGAACTTAGGCAAGGAAGTCGAATTTTCAGATGCATTTTAATTCATACATAAAATTGATTTTACGATTGTTCTGCGAAGTATAAACTCAAGAGTTAGTATTAAAAATTATTATTTATCAATGAAAAGGTGTTGAAAATTAAATGTTTATCGCATATAGTGAAGAAGAAAGTTCTTCGTTTAAACTGTTCTTTCTCGAAGAAGCTATTTTTTCACCATATCAAGTGAGTTTCAACAAATTTTGGAGGTTGAAATAATAAACTTTAAATAATGTATACAGTGAAAAATCTGCTTCAGAATACATATAGAATATGATTGATAGAAGATCAGAACTAGAGTATCGAATCCAACCTTACTTTGAGGTTATACTATAGTTGATTGAAAATTATACTATTTGTTCGGAGGATAAAT
This sequence comes from Neuroterus valhalla, assembly GCA_011762715.2. Classification (NCBI taxonomy): domain Eukaryota; kingdom Metazoa; phylum Arthropoda; class Insecta; order Hymenoptera; family Cynipidae; genus Neuroterus; species Neuroterus valhalla. Next base: position 9,883 of record WSXT02146655.1, read on the forward strand.
TATTTGATAGAAAAATTACCTTTTTCTTAGTAAAAGAATATTTATGGGTTAAAAGTTCAACTCTCTTGTAGATAATTAGTCTTCTTGGCTTTAAAATTGAACAATGAATGAATGAACAATTCGTATTTTTTGGTAGAAGATTATTCTTCTTGGTTGGAAATTAATCTTTATAGATAAAACATTGAGCTATCTTGTTAAAAGTTTGAAGCATCCTCTTTTCTGAAAATTTGTCTATTTAGGTTGAAGAATTATATTTCCGGGTTGAAAACTGAACTGTTTCTTGATTTTTTCATCCCCTTGTCTTGTAAATTTAAATGTTTAGGAAATAAAATATATTTGGTCTTGAAATCTTATCAATTTTAGGCGTTCCATAAAGTAAACTCATTAGAAACGGTCAAAAACGGTGATTGGACCTGAAATTTTCACTGAGTCAACGACAACGTTACTTCCTGGGAGGGACGCATTTTGTCTTGCCCAGCCAATC